>PVKS010016518.1:0-43729 GCA_004027875.1 Aplodontia rufa | reverse complement strand
TTTTTTTTTTTTTTTTGATGGTTCAGAAGGCAGGATAGCCACAAGGCGGTGATCTGGAATAATTTCTGACTACCCTAGACAGGGCAAGCAGAGAGCCACCCTGGTGCACCCACACCAGGACAGACATTAGAATGAACTTTGGACGCAGCTCCCTCTCTGAGCTTGTGTTCCTGCCCATTCTGATACCAGATGGAGCCGAGAGCATGTCATATAGCATGTGGGGCCATGACACACACACAGTGCATGCACGTGCACACGCGGATTCGCGATGCTTGAGCTTCCCTACTTCTTGGATTCTCAGAACTGTTCTTTCTTCCAGGAAGCCTGACTCTTCCCATGAGTCAGAGTGCTGTTCTCCAAGCACCAGGGGACAGCCCAGGTGCTGGTGGCAGCCACGGCCCTGGGAACTGGCATCTCATCTGCCCAGGACAGGCCAGAAGAACTGGCTTACATTCTAGATTCAAGGATTCTCCAACTGGATCCGATCCGTGCAAGGTCATTCTGACCCTGGGCAAGGGCAATAGTCCCTTGCATCCGAGGCACACCCAGTTATACAAGCTGTTATGCAAATGCACAAGGACTCCCACCCTGGGCTGAGAACTTGCTCCCTGACCTCCAAGATCAAAGGACTGGGCTGCTCTTAACTTTATTTAAAGGAATGCATAAAGGGACTTTGGCCTTGTCTCCAGTGTACATTCAGGTCACCAGGAGGAAGATTTTTTTTAAGAGCTCTACAGAGGGAGACAGTGATAGAGAATCAACTTTATGTAGTTTTTCCACCTGGCCTTTGTTTCTTGGATACTACAATGTGTACATGGTGCTGGGGTTCGAACCCAGGTCCTCGCGTATGCCAGGAAGCACTGCAACCGCTGAGCCACCGCTCCAGCCTCCAGAAATGTTTAATGCCCTCATTTAACTGTAGTCTGTCAGCTAGAGTTTATTTGCATGGGAAAAGTCCAGAGAGCTCTGCCCTCCTCTCAGGTCACCATCTCTAAACGTTCCTGGTCTGATAGTTTGCAGCCTGGAAGTCACAGCCCAATGTGAACATCAACCCTCAGAATAAACCAGATGGGGCTGCAGCGGTGGCTCAGCAGTAGAGAGCTTGCCTGGCATGTGTGAGGTCCTGGGTTCGATCCCCAGCACCGTGTACACAAACAAATAAAGGAAAAACAAAACCAGATGAAAAAACAATTTCTAAAAAAAAAAATTTAAATTAAGTAAAAATAAACCAGATTGTGTTTTCTCCAAAGAAAACCCAAACCACAAAAACACACCAGCCATCCAAGAAACCACTCTCCTGTCGCCCAGACTTCTAACAACAAGAACAGATGAGATCACCACAGCCATGGGGCAAAGATCTGGCAAAAACACCAGCGAAGAATGAGGACTAGTTCACAGAGACTGAAGATGAGCCGGGCTCTGCATTCAGGGCTACCTGGGAACCTTCTCGTCTGGACTTTAGAGCTACCCTTTGGCGTAGGTAACGTTATCTTTCTTTCATGAATCAGGAAAGCAAGTGGCTCAGAGCGATTAAGTGACTGCCCGTTGCTGTAATGAACTTGAACTTGGGCCTGCTGGGCTGCTTGACCTGCTCTCCATGAGAGCCAAGAGGAGAAGGGCGGCTTCTGCATGCTCAAGGAGATGGCAAAACGCAGGTCCAGTGCCCCACACTTCACTTCCCCACCGCTCAGAGGCTGAACGATGGGTTTCCTTTATAGTTCACCCATCTCTGCCTGGATGTTCTGTGGTGCCACCGACAGGGGGTCTGTCACCCAACTCACCAGCTCCTTGGGTCGCATGTTTTACAGGATCCTCTCGGCATTCTCGCTGTCATGCCTGCTCTCCATGATGGCCAGGAGCAACTTGGAAGCATTGTTCTAATTGGAGACAGCAAGCGTGAGAAGCACAGGGAGCTCGGCCGGAGTGTACCTGGTGGGAAAAGGACGGCACAGACCACCTGCACGGGCTGGGGGCGAGCCCCCTTCAGACCCCGCAATGTGCACGGAGCCTGATTCAGGACAACGCCAGCGGTGTCAGCTGATGCAAGATGAGCAGAACGCTGGCAACTGAAATGGGTGCGAGCGGGTATGCTGGTCCCTCCATCTCCCTGGGGGACCCTGGGGAACCCAGATGCTCAGGGCCCTTGTAGAAAATAGCACGGAATATGGATGTGACCTATCCACATGCTTCCACCCGCTTCTCTAGCTGCTTTAGGACACGTAACAGAGAGCATTCGCAATGTCAATAGCTGTGATTCTGTTGAATTGTTTAGGGAATAACTAGAAAAAAAATGCACATGTTTAAATTTTCTTTCCTCGAATCCTTCTGGTCCTATGTTTCGCTGAACCTGCAGGTGTTAAGCTGCGGATCTAGGGGCCTGACGATAGGTGGTCACCCTCAGGGCTGTGCACAGCCCTTGAAGTTCCTGAGGGGTGA
This sequence comes from Aplodontia rufa, assembly GCA_004027875.1. Lineage (NCBI taxonomy): Eukaryota > Metazoa > Chordata > Mammalia > Rodentia > Aplodontiidae > Aplodontia > Aplodontia rufa. The sequence continues at coordinate 41,293 of PVKS010016518.1, read as the reverse complement.
GTGGCACACTCTGTGGGGACAGATGAGTACGCAGACCTTGCCGCTCAGCCTCACAGGCCAGAGAGGACAGACAACAGCGGCAGCTCTGCCTGGGCTTACAGTATCTGCAAACATTGTGGGAGGACAGCTGCCAGCAGTTCACAAGGCTGACCTAGAGGAACCGGCGCCTGCGTGAATGCTGTACGTTCACACCCCGCAACGTCCTGGGCCCGTGAGACTTGTGTGCTTCTTTGTGTACAGAACTCCAAGTATCTTGGAGTGTTTTATTTTATTGGGGAGGGTTCTTTTTTCTTTCTCAAGCTTCACAGCAGCTCAGTGGCATTGCTCTGCTATCACAGGGCAGAACTTTCTACAATGATCCTCAGACTGTTGAAGGAGTTGAATGAGTCACTGATACGCTACCCAGGGGCACAGGAATATCTCCGGGTATCCCAGAGGACGGCTGTGTACTTTCTGGTAGTGGTAGCCGGGTATATGAGTGTGCAAGCTGTTGAAGCCAGCGTAAAGCAGAATTCTGAAAAGCAGTTAAAAGTGGCCAAAAAAAAAAAAAAACCCACCCAAAATCCATTTAAACAACACATGCAGGGGGCTGGAGTGGCGGCTTTGTGGTTTCAGCGGTTGCCTCACATGTTCAAGGACGTAAGTTCAAACCCCAGCAACATGAACACAATTAAGTTTTGGAACACCAAACATGAAAAACTAAATAAAATTGATTCTCTCTCTCTCTCTCACTGTCCCTCTCTCTTAAAAAAAATAAACTACACATGCAACTCAACTAATCAACCTCTTTTTTTTGGTACTGGGGATTGATCCCAGGGGCATTTTACCACTGAGTCCACCCCCTGCCCTCAGCTACTTTTATATCTCATTTTGAGATAAAGTCTTGCGAAAATGTTTAGGGCCTCCCTAAGTTACTGAAGCTGGCCTTGAACTTGCAATCCTCCTGCTTAAACGTCCCAAGTTGCTGGAATTACAGGCATGCGCCTCCACGTCCAGCGTTCAACTGACAGCTTGGACCCTTCATTCAAGTACTAAAGGAAAAGTCAAAATTACTGCCTGGGCTTCTGTGTTAACACCTTCCGCAAGGCCTTTCTTTCCCATGATTCCCTCCATGCGGTGCACACAGCTTTTCAGTGAACCTGTGGTTCTGGGCTCTTCCATGACGAGTCAGTGCTCACTGCTAGAACCGACTATAAGGAAGGGCACAGGGCTCAAAGCACCCCAGCATGCCGACAGCTAAGAGGAAATGTGCTCAGTGACACTCACACATTTCCAAATGCATCTTAGATACCACGGTGCGTTCCAAGTTCAAGTTTCAGAACTAAACCTTGGAATTCTTTTTTCTTTTCTTTTTTTTTTTTTTTTGGTGGTGCTAGGGATGGAACCCAGGGTTTTGGGCATGCTAGGCAAGGGCTCTACTACTGAGCTGCACCCCCAGTCCTGAGTCTTTGGATTCTTTGAGAACCTCTGGAACCCCCAAACAAGAGGAGAGCTTGGGGCTCACTTAAGAAGTCACCAGTAGGGATGGGAGAAGAGTTATTCCCTCATTCCAGAGGCCAGCTTGAAAATCCTGCCGCTCAAGCACGCTGAAACCACTGCTTTTACTGTGAAAACTACTGTCGTGTTTATGGAGAGTCAAAAGCTTCCATATCCACCACTTGAACTCCTCCATTTGCACATATTTCAAGTTCATCACAAGCCTGTTGCCATCATTAACTTAAACCAACATCCCTAGCCACCCTTTTGCTAAGTCAACGACCAAGCATAAAAAAAAATGTGTCAATCTGATTAAGTAAAAATGGATTTTTTTGAGGTAACAGATAGGCTTCAATTGGTTTTCCTCAAAAGGGGAAAAAAACATCCAGAAACCAAAGGGAAGGACCTTTCTGTTGTTTCCAGGTCTGCGGCTTTTGGTTCCTGGATGCTGTCTGAGTTCGCGTCCCAGCTCCAAGTGACGAGCATCCATTCCGTGGGACCTAACATTGAAAAGGTGGCACCCATCCCGAGGCTCTTTACTTGGAAAGGACACTTGAATGCCACGGTTCAGTCAGAATGGGCAGCTTGAATGGCTCAGCTAGCTTAACAGATCTGCTGCTAATGCTTGTTTCATGACTCCAACCATGTCACCCCCTGCGGTCAGACATAAGGGTGGCGGAGCTGGAATGCAGGCCTCTCTGGCCAGTGGGGCCCACTTGCCTTCAGCTCCAGCACCATGTCCATGCGCTTCTTGCCCAGGGGGTTGATGTCATTGAGGATCAGGGCCGTGATGATGTCGATGCCGTTGGACTCGTGGGTGGCGATGCAGTTCTGAGCAGAGACAGAGATGTGTACACAAACGCCCACCATCAATTAGACGTCAGAGCCAACAGGCTCAATGGCTATTGTGACACTATGCTTGCCGCTCCCCCCAGTGTCTCTAGGGGAGGGCTGCAATTTTCCGTGAGAAAGTGGTAAAAATAAAAGACAGATGAAAATCTCTAGTTTCAGAATTAACAGTAAACAGCAGGAAAGTCCCTAGGCAAGCTAACTGATCAATTGGTGGCGAATCCAAGCAGGGCAGAGCTGTAAACTTCTGTTCTCAAAGGAAAATACGGTGTATGACTGATACCAGGGCCTGAGCCCTTTTTTCCCTTTAAAAGTGTGTTCCATTCTCCCTACGTCACTCGCTTGTGCATTTGATACTTTTGCTTAAGGCTCGAGCTTGGAAAGCAAGCTTCTGGTTTAATTCATACAATATCAGAATTAATCATCTTCACCCAGGTAAGAGCCCCTTTTGCAGCACCATCTCCAGCTGTCTTTTCAGTTTAACAAACCTCTGTTTGGCAGAAAAGCAAACCTGTGGTTTCAAGGAAATTCACCGAGATGTCAGAGAAAGCCTTTCCCCAAAGCCTGGCGCGTTTCTGTGCTCCGAGTCCTCACAGCTAAGACTACCATCTGCCTCAGCAAGAACACAGATCTAGCAAAACACTATCCTCACACGCATGGCAACAGAGGCCAGGTTTTTTTGCAGACCATGAGCTGTCTGTGGCAAACAGCTCCAGGCTCCCTGAGCAACGCAGCATCTCCTGTCTTCCTGGCCACTGGGTTTAGCACTCGCCATATGAAGCCTTGCTCTACCTACCCCAGCCAGAAAGAAGCTACAGCTTGAAGCTGCGGATCATATGCTCATCCCGGCAAGGAGGCTGAAACTCACACGCTGGTCATGAGGCCATGCATGATGAATGTACTCAAGCGGAAGAGTAAGGCTCCACTCCGAAAACACACTTCCTGGGAGGTCAAAGTCAAGACTACCTGGTCTCTGCTTTGCATTGCTCAACGTCCACAGAGCTCAGATGGCAATGAGAAATGTTCTCATATTGCTTTCAAGTTGTTTCATGAGAAGCTTTTTGTTCCTCTAGGTTTATATTCCCTCCAAGTACCCATGTTTTGATCTTTCCTTGTAATTAAAATAAATCACCATTTTCTGCTGCTAATTTACCCCTACCCCCCCTTTACCATCTACCACTAAAATTCAAGCTATAGTTGAAAATACAATCAAGCCAAGCGGCCAAGGTCAACCCCTCCAAAGCCCGTTGCTAGGTGATATTCTAAAGTCTGAAAAAGGGGCTGGACTTTTCCATCCCCAGTCCCACTGACTCCCTAGGGCACCAGGCAGATAAGACGTGATTCGGAGCTAGCTGGTTTTTCCCTCATGTTTTTCCGGTGCAATCTAATTATACATAACAGTGGGATCTGCTGCTACATACTCATACAAGCACACAACATAACAATAAAACCTGGTCAATACCATTCCCCAATATTTCCCTGTTCCTTCTCCTCCCTTGCCCTGCTCCCTTTCCTCTGCTATACTGATCTCCCTTTGACTGTCATGAGCTGTGACCCAGCATCCTGTTGACACTTTTGAAACGTGCAATTACCTGGTTTTCATGGCAAGGCCCTTGACAGTATTCGGTCAGACTCTCCAGGGTTTGGTTGATGAGCGCTACGTTCTTCTCGTTGATGTACAGGCCAAGGAGACCAAGGCTCCCAGTTGTGCTTCCACAAATGCAGTCCAGAAACTGAAGTGTCTCACACACCAGATTGTAATTGGTCTTATTATTTTGGCAACGAAAGAAGTTCTGCATTCAGGCAGCCCCCAGGTTGAGGAGAGGCAGAGAGAAGAGGGAAAAGGTCATTAATCCCATCATAGTGATAGTCTAACTGGTCAGTGATTAAGCAGACAGACGCAGCGTGGGGCACAAGAGTCCACACGGTCCACCAACCATGATGGCTTTGGTGCATGGCAATGGCCACCAGTGTGGCTTGCTCTCTGAGGTATCAATCTGGGAAGCAGGAGGAGGGCTGGCTCCTCTACGGAGCCCAATTCTGACTTTCAGTCTTCTTGAGTTCTCATTTCTGCATTCACTTCCCATCCCGCCCATACCTCTGCCTTCCTTCCAAACTCCACAAAGTTCAGAGAATCAGACATTTTAAAGGTGGTGCTCATGTTGAAAAGGTGACAGTGTGACACAGACGGCCACCAAATTCATGAGAAAAGTGTTCAAAATCATTAGCAAGCAGGGAAATGCAAATCAAAACCACACTACGATTTCATCTCAGTCTTAGTAGCAATTATTAAGAATATAAATCACCATAAACATTGACAAGGATGTGGGGAAGCAGGTACACTACTCACACTGCTGGTGGCACTGAACATTAGTGCAGCCACTCTGGAAAGCAGACGGAGATTCCTCAGAAGACTATCAGTGGAACCACCACAGAACCCAGCTACCCGCTCCTTGCTGTTTATCCTAAGAACTAAAATCAGTATTCTAGAGTGATGCAGCCACCTCAGTGTTTACACAATTCACAACAGCCAAACTATGGAGCCAGCCAGATGCCCACTAACAGATGAATGGATTAAGAAAATGTGATGTGTACACACACACACACACACACACAATACAGTTCTACTCAGCCATGAAGAAGACTGGAAGGATGGCCATTGCTGGTGAACAGATGGAACTGGAGAACTCCACACAAGCTGCAATAAGCCAGACTCAGAGAGTGAAGGCCAGATGTTCTCTCTCATATGCACGAGTTAAGCAAGATAAGGGGGGAAAGTGGGTGTTGGGAGGGGGCAGAGATATCCTACAGATACAGAGAAGATCAGGGAAGCAGAAGAAGGAATCGAGAGAGGGGATCAAGTAGATCAGTAAGGGAAGATCTAGGGCACAACCATTAAAAAAACACAGGCAAATAGGTTCATTTGCGACACTAACTGGTATCTGTATTAAATGTTCCATTCCCATTTTAATATATTTTCCCAGAAGAGCTAGAATCAGCATATTACAGCGACACAGCAAAATCAATGTTCATAGCAGCTCAATTTATAATAGCTAAACTACGGCACCAACGCAGATGCCCCTCACTAGATGAATGGATCCAAAAGCTCTGGGGTGTGTGTGTGTGTGCATGCGCCATTAGAAACAATGATATTGTGGCCTTTGATGGTAAATGGATGGCGATGGAGGAAAAGCTGAGCAGAGTGTAGACCCAGAGACTCAAGGGTCAGATGTTTTCCCTCATTTGTGGAGGCTGGAGCAGAGCACAGGCTTGGGGAAAAAGTCAAGCCCATATTCTAGACTCACCAAAGTGGAAGCAACGCATCATCTAGGGGAAACCATAGATGTGTAGTTGGGGGAGGGAAAAGGAGGGAAGGAAGGGAGAGGAGGAAGGAATCTAGGGGGAATCAACAATGTAGCTTACTCTTCACTCCCCCAAGAAGCCAAATAACGCTATGCAAGCATTTCATTCTGGAAATGCACAATCATACATATGAAGACATTTATATCTGTTACGGGGGAAATCTAGGAGAGTCAAGAACCTGGGGTGCAGGTGATGTCAGGGTGATTCTTGAGCAGGATCGGGGCACATCGTATTATTACTATATATGCATTTATGATTGCATAACAACACAACTCTTCAAAAAATTAAAAAAAAAATACAAAGAAAAAAGACCAGATATCTCTACATGGATAGTCGGGAGTCTTCATTTAAACCTTTATAAAAGGAACGTATCCACATTTTGCCTGAAGTGAGTGACTATTTTCTCAGGGCCTCAGGAAGCCAGGGGCCCCTCGGGGAGGGCCTGGCTGCCAGGCAGGGTGGAGGAGCGCCCAGGGTGGAGAGAGCCTCTGGGTCCACGACTCCACCCTGCAGTTCCTTTCCAGCTTGCTGCTGTTCCCACCACACCCCTCTCTGACAGGGAGGCCATCTGTGACCCATCCCTCTGCTGAGGGACAGCAGGTTCCCACCAGGTGCCTCTCTGCCATTCAAGCACTCCTGTTTCTCTTGCCAGCACTCCCCTAGCCTCCACCCCACTGCTCCTGGAGTCTTTTCCTCCAGGAAGCCCCTGATCCTGCAGCCCCACCCTACTGACGCAGGAGTGCCCTGGGCCACCTCTCTCTGTACTCGCTAGACAGCTCTGCCTAGGGCCCTGCTGCAGACCCCAGCAGCTGGCACAGGGGTGGTGCCTCCCAGGCACTTTCTAAATGCTGGTTGATTGATCTGCATTCGACTAAGAAAGGAAGGGAGCTCTACCACCTCACTGAACTCCACGCAAAGGACAGGCAGCTGCCTTTCTCCCAAGCCTGCCCCACCTCTCAAGGCTTTTGCAGAGTCCACCCGGAATCACTGTTCTCTAATTCAGATGCATTTCCTCTACAGAGGCAGAGGAAAGCTCTCACTAAGGCAGGCAGGGCTGCTTCTCTGCTGCTAGTACGGGCCACCTGCGGGGCTGGAGAAATCCTGCTCCTTTTGTGGGCTATCAGGGAAGGCCCAGGGAGATTAAGTGGGGAAGGAAGTGAAGGATTTCAAGTCCATGCTTCCCCAGATTCCAGGTAACAGAGATCTGGCCCTGTGTTCCTTAACCCATATGGAAGCAAAGCCAGTGAGGAAGGCTGAAAGCCACAGGTGACCTGGAGCAAGAATCGTCTTTTCCATCAAGGTTCTGGCTGCTGAAAGCAAGGCTTCCTTAAAACAGTAGCAGCCGTTTGGCAAAGTCAAGGTTATAAATATGACAAGAAACTACCAGGTATGGTAATTAATCCCAGTGGCTCGAGAGGCTGAGGCAGGACAATTATAAATTGGAGGCCAGCCTCAGCAACTTAACAAGGCCCTGAGCAATTTAGCAAGATCCTGTCTCAAAATAAAAAATAAAAAGGGCTAGGAATGTGACTCAGTGGTGATGTACCCCTAGGTTCAATCCCCAGTAAGAGAAAAAAACAAGAAACTCTGGACACAAGCCCAGATGCTATGGCTTCAGGAGGCTAGGTTCCTTCTCTCTGAGTTGATTTGCACAGTCACACCAGGGAGCCCGAAACACCTCCTTAGAATAACTTCTCCTCCCTGGGATCCATTTGCACACTGAAAACAGGCTGCAGTCACAACAGTGGAACCCCACTGAAAACCATCACATTGGGAACTGGATTCCTAAAAACGTAATTTCACTGGGGCCAGTTTACCACTTGTGTCTGATTTCTATGAGAGGTGTTTTAATTATTTATTTAGGGGGTGCTGTGAATTGAACCCAGGAGCACTTTACCACTGAGCGACATCCTCATTCCTTTTTATTTTTAGACCGGGTCTTTCTGAGTTGCCCAGGCTGGCGTAGAACCTGTGATCCTCTTGCCTCAGTCTCTCCAGGAGCTGGGTTTCCGGGTGTGCACCCCACATGGAGGTTTTAACCATGATTACGATTCTAACCCACATCCTGTCCACTGGTCCAGTTCATTGGCTTTCCCAATGGGCCCAGCAGAACCTTCTGGAATTCTTGCAGGTGGCAGGGGAGGAGAGGAAAGCTCTAGCACTTTCTGATTTCCCCTCTGAATAGAGCAGCTTAACCTAGCACATTTCTGCATAAACGTTTTTCTAACAAAGGATTCTAGGCCTACCCCAAAATTCAAAATACCAAACTGAATTATCTTTATGTACCTCACAATTAAATTACTAGGTCTTTTTTTGTTAATGAAAATATCTTCTTCCCCACCCCCAAAGTGCTGTCTCCCACAGAGCTGCCTATGGAGAATCAATTTCTGGTGAGAATTCATTTAGGGGTGCTTCTGCCGTGAGCTCCCAGGCACTAACTTACAGGGGAGTTTTGGGAAGAGCTACAATCCTGGAGACTTTGAAACAAGAAAACCCTACTCTCCTCCCATGGTGGAAGGAGGGTGGGTGTGCTGGCTGAGAGCAGCTGAGCGGGAGGCAGGAGGCAGGCGGGAGGCAGGAGACAGGCGGCAGGCAGGTGTGCAAACCTGGACCCACCTGGCGGGCAGGAAGGGTCTACCCAGGGCAGCCCGGGGCTTGGTGAGCTCAGAGCTCAGCAGACGTCAGCACCTCTGAGAAGCCTTCCTGGGCCTTTCAGGGGTGACCCCCTTGCTCTGACTCCACAGATCCCCTAGGAGGACACCAGTGACTCCTGCCAGGTGCTCAGCACCATGATGAGGCCCTGTCACCAAGGGCAAGCCAGAGGTAACTGGTGCAAGAGACACTCCCACCTGCTTTCCCAAGTGGAGGGACCATGACATCCCGCAGGGGAATGGCAGAGGGATCTGGTCATGGTGCTTAGTCTAGAAATGGCCCCAGCCATGTCTCTGTGTGGGGCCAAACACAAAGATGCCACTCTGGGAGCTCTGGGCCAGCTCTTCCAGGGTCGCTAGCTCCACCTTCCCAGGTCTCCTTCAAGATGAAAGGTGTAGTTTATAAGACGGAGTGGCAGACGGCACAGCGACCAGCCACTGGGCCATTAGTGCTTTGCTGGACCTGACTGAGCCCAGCCATCCCAACCAGGGCACCTGGGATGAAGGTGTCCCCGACCCCATGGAGGGAAACTCGAGCAACTGACAGCCAGCTGCCCACACTCAGGGGGACAGGGCTGAGCGTGGAAGGTCGATGGCTGGGACGACCCAGAAGCAAAGTAAAGGAAGGGCCCTGCCCTCTGGAGGGGTACAGCCTCAGCCACCCAGCACTGGGGGTTCAGCCTGGCCGCTGGCGGAGTATGCGGGCAATGTCTTCATTTTAAGATGTGGGTCAGATCTGGCCAGATGAGGACCTCACATGTGAGATGCTTCTTCCAAGTTCTGGCTCTGCATCTGGTTTATTTATTTATGTATTTGGTACCAGGGATTGGACCTAGGGGCACTCAACCACTGAGCAACCTCCCCAGCCCTTTTTTATTTTGAGACAGGGTCTTGCTAAATTGCTGAGGCTGACTTTGAACTTGTGATCCTCCTGCCTCAGCCTCTCAAGCTGCAGGGATTATAGGCATGCACCACTGTGCAGTGGTTTTTTGTTTGTTTGGCTGGTTTTTTGGGGGGATGGAGAATTGAACCAGGGGTGCTTAACCACTGAACCACACCACCAGCTCTTATTTATTTATTTATTTTAATTCTGAGACAGGGTGTTGCTAAGTTGCTTAGGGCCTCACTGAATGGACAAGGCTGGCTTTGAACCTGTGATCCTCCTGCCTCAGCCTCCTGAGTTGCTGGGGTTACAGGCGTGCACCACTGTGCCCAGCTTCCAACTAGATTTTAAACAAAAACCACCAGGGGAGGCCTTCATACCACAGGCTTCTCCCAGTTCCAATTCACTGTACTCTCTAGCGACAGAAATTCCCACTCAGTTGATCCGCACGGAGAGTCCGTGGCAGGTTTTAAGTGACAGCAACTCACGGTGGTAACACCAAAAGCCACAGTGGATATGTGGCAGGCCATCAAGTCACCCCGGGTAAAGCCAGCGATGCCAGTTCCTACAGGTGGCACCATGCCCTTGTCGGATGTGACTAGCATTATTTTGCTTTTATACTATTTCTCTTTTGTTTCCCACACGGAAACCACCAGTGTTGACTTGCTCAGGAGGAAGCTGCACTGGAAGAGACGTTCATGCATGTTTCTTCTTCATCATCCCACCGTTCAGGCAAAGGCCGGTGGTGTCCTCAGGCTCAGGAGTCCCCAAAGCCAGGCAGTGGCCAAGGCCCCAGGACTCCCGCCTGCCTCTCCCGTGCGGATGGGCATCCACCTATCTAAACCCATGTGAGGAAAGAGGCAGGTCCCTGGAACCCAGCCCTGGCACTCCGCTGCAGAACGTGACCAGGGAGTCAGCATGTCCTCTGTCCCCGCATCAGCCTTCCAGCTCCAGCTCTAACACCTGGTTCAAGTCCCAGTCCTGCACTCCCTAACCACGACCCTGCACCTCTGTCTCCTTGTCTCTAAGACACGACCACATAAGTAGTTATAGAGGCCACATGTGGCATCCAGGAAATTCCAAGGACTCAATAAACCTTGGCCACGGTCATCACCCCCACATTACAAGATGAGCAAAGGATTTCCAGGAGGGTGAATGAAGTTTTTTGAGTATCTGCAGAAAACTCAGGAAGGCAACTGTTTCATTTACCCAACAAAGCATTCTTAAGCCATGCTTTGCGTGAGGATGCAGATGGATTCTGGAAAAGGTCACTGTGCCACCTGCACAGAACGCACTGCCACAAACATAGATGGTACAGGCTACTGCAACCCTAGGTGTGTGGCACACGCTGCAGCACGTGTGGTCTGTTACTGATGGAGATGGTGCTGTGCAGGACGTGAAGATATTTAACTAGAACTTTCCACGTACCTGATTTGTAAGTCTGACATCTCCAGCTTTTACCTGAGCACTAGTTGCAGGACAGTGGCAGGCTACGAGACACATGCACACTGGCACCCACACACGCCAGAGAGCCCAGGGCAGCAGCCACCGCATGGTGGGTTAGACTGTGGTTCTAGGGAAGACACTGGGAAGACAGAGGCTGAGTGACCTAGACTGTGGTCTCTGGCCATGGAGACCCTTGGAAGACAGACGGACACGTTGTGGCCCAGACTCTGGCATCAGACAACCATGCTACATCCTCAGCTCAAGCCACCTGGCCAAAGCCAGAGGAGATGCAGCATGGAGGAAGTGAGGTCGATGTCCCCTGACCCAGGCCCTCACCTGCAGGTCTCGGTTGTGGTTTTCGCAGAGGAGCTGCAGGAAGTGGAGGATGGGCTACATGATGGTTATGACCGCGCTCATCTCGAGGTCATCCTTGGTCTTGTCAGTGGTGGCCTGGGTGCCCTCCCCGGATTGGTAGTGGTTATCGGGGTTGGCTTCCCTCCGGAAGGTGCTGAAGGCTTTCCTGGTGGGAGCAGATGCCTCCAGGAGCTGGTCGCGGACCTCTTCCGTTATCTGTATCATGGGCTCTTTGGCTGAAAGGGAAGCATGACATGGTCAAGGCGGGGACAGCCTCAGGAGAGCCATTCGCCACACAGGGGACCGTCAGAAACCTGGGTTGCTGCCTTCATGGTAGACGTCGGGAGGTCACCCTCCCCGCTCAGTCCTTAGGATGAACGCAGACTCAAGCCCGGCAAGCTTGTTCCTAGTGCTCATGGAATGCCTAGGCTTGCCCTGTGTTTACAGGAAAAGCCTTGGAACAGGCTCTGGGCCTCAGTTTCCCCCTCTGCACAACTGAGCTGGACGGACCACTAGCCACAGAGTGATTATGATTGCTGTACCATCAACGCCTGCCCTGCACCAAATGCCATCACGCCAGAGGCAGCTCCAGGGTGCACCGTCCAGCCCCAGCCTCAGAATGACCCGTGCGGTACGGTGTCCTTGCTGTTAGGAGCACACGCTGCGGGCAGACGGCCTGGGTTCCAAACTCGCTCCACACCTGCCAGCTGAAGGTGCTTAATAGGGTCAGGGCCACACCGGGGCCTCAGTTTCCTTCTCTGTGAAATAGAACCATTTTACCTGCTTCTCAGGGCTAGCACAGATGAAGACCGGGCAGCAGTGGCTCTGCTATGCCACTGGAAAGTTCCCCGATGTGTTACAGGCTGGATCCCTGTTCCAATGTGCGATTGGGAGGTGATGGAACCTCTAAGAGGTGTGGCCTGGCAGGAGGTCTTAGACCACAGGGGCAGTGGTCCTAAAGGCGGGCCTTAGTGTTTTTCCTGTTCTGCTTCTTGGCCATGAGGTCAGTGGTCCTGCTTTGTCATCTGCTCCTGCCTGACACGAAGCCTCAGGCAGGACCAGAAACAAATGGGTGGATTGCTCATGGACCAAAAGATCTGAAACTGTGAGTGCAAATAACCTTTTCTCTTCACAACCCACTCGTCTTAGTTATTTGTTAGAGTGATGGAATGCTGGCTGACATATGACCAGCTCACACTGAGTTCCTAGGCATCTTTGCTTTCCTCTGCTTATGCCCACCCTAGGCTAGGGAGATTTTCCCTCTCAGTCCACCCTGGGGAAAACTGATATCATACCCAGGGACACAATTGGCCAGGGTGGGGATGTGCTCCTGCATCTAAATGGGTAGAGGCCAAATATGGTGCTAATAAATACCCTCCAATAGTCACGCATAATGGTGCATGCCTGTAATCCCAGAGACTCAGGAGGCTGAGGCAGGAGGATCACAACTTGGAGGCCAGCCTCAGCAATTTAAGCAAGACTCTGCCTCAAAATAAAAAATAAAAACAGAAAAAGGGCTAGGGATGTAGCTCAGTTGTAAAGCGTCCCTGATTCAATCCCCAACCTCACTAAAAAGAAGAAGAAAAGAAATTAAAGAAAAAAATATGTAACCTACAATGTATGGGACAGCACCTACAACAGTTTCTAAATGTCAAAAGTGCTGTGGTTGAAAATCTAGCTCTAAACTTGAAAAGTGAGACTGAGTAGTTCATTTACTCAAAATTGCCTAACTCCAAGACCTATGGGTCTCCTGCTTCCTCTACTACTACTGGGAGATGATAGAAAAAAGTCTACACTTCAAAAAATAAGGAGAGATCACGTGACCCAGGACAGACACAAGCTAGGCTTTTTGGTTGTTATTGATTTGGTACCATTAAAATACATCCCCAGCTCTGCCCTGATTCTTTTTTTAAATTTTGAGACAGGGTCTTGCTAAGTTGTGGAGCATCTTACTAAGTTGTTGAAGCTGACCTCCAACTTGTGATACTCCTGCCTCAGCCTCGAGAGTCACTGGGATTATAGAGGTGTGCCGCCAGACCCCAGTTTTAAAGTATTTCCCTCAACTTTGCCTAATACTAAATGGAAATCACAGTTAAGGAATATCCATGGATCCCTACCAATAAAACCAAGAAGAATGTTCACTAATTTATGAAACAAGAAGACCCTCCTTTGCAAAAGGACTTCCTCCCAGGTCACCTAAGAAGGACTGTGTCATAACCGGATGGATTGTTTTCTTAGATCAGGTTGCATGCACCTTGGGAGTTTAGAAATGATGAACAGCATCAATTCAAACAAAGGTCCCTCTGCTGTTCCGTGTCAGTCGATGGAAGATGAAGAGCATTATGTTTCTTCCTGGACGGGGCCTCCCTGTCTACCTCATCGTCTTTCTTTTTGTTCCCCAGGTCACTGTAGCCTTGATCTCCTGCTGGGCCATCTTCATTCTATCGTAAAAGACCTTAAAGAATTTCTCTGACTTCTTATCTTCGGTCAACCGACAGAAAAAGGAGTGCTGGTAAGGCAAACACAGAGTTTCAACAGTGCTGTCCCCATGCGGGACTGCTGGGCACAACGGGGATCGGAGCCAGCCGTAAACCTTGCAGATGACCTAGGGTTAGAGCATGGTTAGACATGGCTCCACGTGCTGTCACTCTCTGGGGTCTAACATCTGACACTGTCAGCACCGAGTTCTCTGAGTGTGGAGTCCTGTGGGCTTCGGACATGGGCCCAGGTGTGGTAGGCAGATTGCGGTAAAGCCACCCCCACCCAGGGCACACACAACATGACTCCATTAACAAAGGAGACGGAAAACGTTTTTGGGGATCACTGCAGGGCGGTCGTTTGCTCAATGATTCCCCTGTCCTCCTCCCCTGCAGAGTCCTGTAAACAATGTGTGGGTGACACAGATGTGCCACCTGCCCCACAGCCTTGGCAACAGGTAGGGATGACTGAATGGACAAGTCTCAAACACTTGGGAAGGCACGCGATGACGGACACCTAGGGCTGGCACAGCTGACACAGGGCTGCAGTGATCTCCAAATCTTCAGGAAAAGGTTTATTTTTGAAGAAGTCTGGAAGGACACCTAAGAGCAGCGAGATGCACCCGCTTGAAACGAACAGGTAGCTCGCCTCTTGGAGATGCATTTGCTTTTGGACCCGGTGCAAGCAACAGTATACAACTGTTGATATAAAAACACAATATGGCATCTCAACTTCCTTTCGGAGTACTCTCTTTTCACCCCCTTACAAGTACCACACTATTGTGAGTTATTTACATAAATATACAATACGGTCATTTCCAGCAGAATAAAACAAAGCTCTAAACAATGTATTTGCTTCTCCCAGTAGATCTTTCTGCCTGTTTTGCATCTTCCCATTTGCAAAGGTGGCGCTTGCCTGCCTGGGTGGCCTTTGGCTTCCAGATGGGAAGGAGCTCAAAACTGTATCAGCCCCTTGAAGCCCCGGGTTCCCCCAACTCCTGCCTATGTACATCTGTCAACAGCTGATTCAGTCACCTGAATCATCTTCATCTGCCACCGGGCAACCACAGTCACTCTGACTCTCTTACCACATGGACTGACATCTGTCCCATTGCCCATGGAGCACCTCTTGATCATGTCTTTTCCTTTCCCCTTCACTGGTCTTGATTCTGATATTTCTTTCTTATGACCTGGGATGCCAATTTCTATCTATGCCTCTGCTCTTTCTTTCCCTCCACTCACTCCCAAATGCTCATTCTGTCTCCATGTTTTCAGGAGCTCAGCCTTGAGCCAAGCTTAAGTCTCGATTGTCCTCCATGGTCCTTCACTATGATGGTTCAAATGCTAACTGTTCCCCAAAAGGCTTGAGACAAAGCACAAAGGCCGGGATGTGAAACGATCGGGTTATGAGAGTCTTAATCCAATCAGTGAATTAATCCCTGGGACACAGATTAACTGGGTGGTAACCGAAGGCATGTAGGGTGCAGCTGGAGAAGGTGGCTCACTGGCTGTGTGCCTTTGGGGTACATATTCGGTAAGCTAAGCTTTGTTCCTCTCTCTCTCTGCTTTCTGATCATTATGTGAGCAGTTTCTGTCTGTCGCACTCTTCCACGATGATGTTCAGCCTCAGCCTGATCCCTGAGGAATGCACTTGGCTGTCTATGAACTGAGGCCTCTGAAACTGTGAGTCCCAAATAAACTGTTCCTCCTAAATTGTTCCTGTCAGGTCCTTTAGTCACAGAAGCAAAAAAGTGACCAAAATATTCACTGCCTTATTTCCTTATAGATTTCCTACCCACCCACCCTTCCTTTCTTCCCTCCTTCCTTACATCTATCCATCCAACCATCCTTCTATCCATCCATTCACCCACTCATCCATCCATCCATCTACCCATCCATCCATCCTTCCTTCCATCCATCGTCCATCCATCTATCCATCTACCTGTCCATCCATCCATCCTTCCTCACTTCCATCCACCCACCCATCCATCCTTCCTTCCACCCATCCATCTATCCTTCCTTCAATCCATCCACTCATTCGTCCATCCATCCATCCATCCACCCATCCTTCCATCCATCCTTCCAACCATCCTTCTATCCATCCATTCACCCACTCATCCGTCTATCCATCCATCCATCTATCCTTCCTTCCATCCATCTATCCATCTACCTGTCCTTCCTTCCTTCCTTCCTTCCTTCCTTCCTTCCTTCCTTCTTTCTTTCCATCCATCCTTCCATCTATCCATCCAACCATCCTTCTATCCATCCATTCACCCACTCATCCGTCTATCCATCCATCCATCCATCTATCCTTCCTTCCATCCATCTATCCATCTACCTGTCCATCCATCCATCCATCCATCCATCCTTTCTTCCATCCATCTATCCATCTACTTGTCTGTTCGTCCGTCCGTCCGCCCATCCATCTATCCATCCATCCATCCATCCATCCTTCCATCCATCCTTCCATCCATCCACCCATCAGAGAAACAATGGTGAATGGAAACTGAAAACCATGAAACCTGAAGCCTGGTGAGGGTGAGGCATGGACACAGGAGTTCAACAGTTACCTTGAAGACCATCGAAAGTGACCCAAGAACATGATTGTCAACAGGCCAATGACAGTCATTTGACGCAGCTCTGTTATCTTGTGCCCCGGCTTCTCCCATGGCTTGGACCTCCTTATCTTTGGTCTCACCACAGTCACTTCCTCAGGGAGGTCACTCCTAAGCTCCCAGGCCACCTGCTCTGTTCTGTTCTCTTCACTGCTGAACACTCCCAATCACACTGCTTGCCCACTGCTCACCTGCTCACCCCTGTCTCCCACCGAACCTAAGCTCTATGAAGGCATGTGCTCCCCCATCCGATTGACAGCTGCCCCGGAGCACCCCAAAGGGGCTGGCACACAGCAGGCACTCCTTCATTGTCTGATAAACCACGACTTGAATAACCCAACGCTCTCTCTGCAGCTCCTCTTGAGTGCATTCCTCTTCCTCGATCCATGTACTGAGAGGACAGGATGAAAATAAACACTAGCAAATGAATTAATCCTGAAAAGTTGCTTCACCTCCTAGCCACACAAGAAGATGCACTGAGGACCCAGTGCAGCCCCCACCGCCTAATTACAGGGACCAAATTCTGCATCAAGGACCAGACTCATTCTCTCACGCCCAGGGCTGCAGGCTGCAGGAGGCTCTCACCAATGCTGTGGGTCATCAGAAGGCTGCCCCTCTCGCTACTCCAGCCTGGAGGCAGCCTGAAAAGCACTGAGGATGAGCTGGTCATTCAAGAAAACAAATAAAGTGAATGGGGCTGCCATCTGTCATCCACCACAGCTCAACGTGGCCTGCACAAACCACACGGCTTAGCGTCCAACCTGCCAACCCTGACCATGTCAGCTGACACCTTCAGGGTTAGGGTAGCTCTTCTGAAACAAGAGAAGGGCAAGGGACAGAGGATTCTATATGGAAAAAAAAAATATATATATACACACATATGTGCATGTATGTATATGTATGCGTGTATATATGTATAAGTGTGTGTGCATATATAAAATTTCTGCAGTGCCCAGGATGTTTATTTTGTATTATTTATACCAGTCCTCTGCCAATCCCTGAAGCAGCTTTATCAACAGAAGGTGCTCAATAAAATAACCAAATAATCAGGGTCCAGAAGACATGAAGATTCGAAGAGCAAACGTAGAAAAGGGTGGGGATGGGTGGAGACATGATTCAGGGTAGACTGGGGTTTGGCTCGAGGGCCCTGGTCACAGTCAGCCTGAACTGAGAAGTCTATCACTTATTCCTCTTCATTTTTCTTTTCTTTTTCTTTTTGTTGGTACCAGGGATGGAACCCAGGGGGCACTTAATCACTGAACGACATCCCCAGCTCTTTTCATGTATTTTTTTAAAAAATTTTGAGACAGAGTCTTGCTAAGTTGCTCAGGGCCTTGCTGAGATGCTGAGGCTGGCTTTGAACTTGATCCTCCTGCTTCAGCCTCCTGAGCTGCTGGGTTACGAGTGTGCATCACCGTGCCCGGCAACCTCTTCACATTAAGAGGAGAAATGCAACTTGTACCATAAGAGGAGGTCAGCAGGGGTTAGGAGGGTGGGCATTCCAGTGGAGCCTGGGTGTGAAGCCTGGCCCCTCACCCAGCCTCTCTGAACCCCTGGAGAGACTGCCACGGAACACACAAAGCTCTGTGCCCATGAAGGGCTCTTTTATATCTCCATTACCATTACATCAAGAAAACTTGAACTCCCCACAGTGAAGGTGGCTCTGAAGAGCCAGGCACGATGCCACAGTGCCGAGAAGGTTCCAGCACAAGAGTCCTGGGTTTCAGCTCCACCGCTTACTACCAAGTGTCCCCTTGACCTCTCCGAAATCCCACTTTTCTCATCCACAAAATGGGCTCATCACTAGTACCTCACAGGTGGCCATCAAGGCCCAGGTAAGCATGGTGATCCTTTCACCAGCTCCTGCCTGCTGGTGGCTTGCATGGAGCTGGAATCCGGGCAACCCCGAGCATTATCTCAGAGACTCTGATGATTACTTGTGAGTGTTATTCCTTTCGGAGAGGCCAGGGGAAGGTAACGTGAAATCACAGGTGGGGACTGGGGTGGGAGGGCAGACTGCAGGTTGAAGGAGGACGGTCTGGGGGAGACGCATGCTGTCCAGAGGGAAGCAGTGTGTCTTCTGCAAGAGGAGAAGCAGAAGCCCACGGCCAGACAGGAGAGGAGCTAAGTGCTGCCCTGTAGGAGGAGGCTGAGCCACAGAGCACCTGATCAGGGCTTCTGGACTGGCCTGGCTGTCACTGTTGGAGTGTCCAGCGTGTATGACTCAAGAGTACCAAGGCCTTCTACGCAGTTCCCAGACTGTTCAGCAAACTCCTTCTGTAACAACCTGTTTGCAGGACTTAGGTGGGGGACAGGGAGAGTCCTGCTTAGGACTGTCACACAGGGTGGGACCTAGAGCAGAGCAGTTGGGCCTCCCAGCGGCCACATGTCTGTCACTTTTCCCTCTACTGAACTCATCTCACCTCCCACTAAGCCAAGAGCTTATAGTCACAGAGAGATTTGACTTTTCCAGATTTCTTACTCCATCTCACCTGGGCAGGTGTGAGGGGGACCCTTCAACATAAACCTGGTCTAGAGATGGCAAAAAATAAATAGCAATGACAGTTGCCTCTAGGGGCATGAGCAGGAAGGGACTTCAAAGGGGAACAAGAGAACGTTCCAGAAGGAATCATCCGGATGAGTGTGGTGGCTCTACAGGTGTGGAGACAGAACAAGGTCCCTCTGGAATCTGTGAATGCGTCACCCTGTGGGACAAAGTGGAATTAGCGCAGTGGAGGACATAAAGGTGCCTAACCAACCTAACAACAAGGAGTGGACCCTGGATGACTCAGAGGAGCCCAACGCCATCACGATGGCCCTTACAAGTGGAATCGGGGAGAGGGATGCACTTCAACTCCCTACGGCTCAATGTGAAGCAGGAGGAAGAGGCCACCAGTCGAGGACCACATGTGGCCTCCAGAGCTGCAGATGGCCAGGGACCCTGCAGGAACACAGCCCAGCGACACCGTGACTTTTCTGTAGGAAGGGTCCGTTGAGCTTGCAGGACATTCAGCAGCTCGAAGCCACCGAGTTTGTGGTAATCTATTACACAAGCCATGGCGACCACACAGCAGGTATGAACTGCTGCTGAGTGCAACCAAGCTCTGCCCTGAGACTCAGACTGGGATTCTATGTGAACCGCATCACAGTAAAAGGGAGAGCGGAGAGAAATCTTGTTTTGCTTCCAGAAAGCCAGGGAACTACACAAAGCTGTGTGAACAAGTCTCAGGGTTCCCCTCGCCCCCCAGGGGAACGGCATGTGCCTGCCCCACAGCCGACCTGTCCTCGCCCTCGCCTTATCTCCAGATTACGTTTGATTCCAACCCTTTTCATAGGTGCTGTCTAATTGGAGTCTGAAGAGATGGCCAAGCTAGATAACATCATTCATAAACCCGTCATCTTACAGAGCAGAGCGCTGGGGTCAGGAGAGGTCCGTGGCTTGTGGCGCAGCCCCGTCTGCATTCTTATCCCCCAGGAGACACCCAGCCTCAGCCAGACAGGAGCAGGAGGTGGGGAAGGCAGAGGAAGCGAAGCTGGCTGGGGGCAGATGCTCTGTGCTAGGGCCAGACAGCACAGACAGCAGGCCTGCCGGGGACATGCTCGGGGGAAGGAAGTGGGGTCAGGAGCAGGGCGAGGAAGTGACCAGTGACCCTGGCATCTCCGCAGCGCAGTGGGAGAGGAAGCAGGCATGGCCATGGTAAGCCAAGCTTCAAAATGAAAACAAAAGAGCAGGAGGACGAACGTCATGGAATGTGCTCGCCAGAAGCGCTGCGTGCCAGCAGTTTCCAGATATGTTTGCAGCAGGGAATGTGCTCTCCCTCTCCGCCCCAAATGCCATCTTTATACAAAAGCCAGGCAGAGTGGCTTCCTCTGAAACAGGGATGGAGGACCCTTGCTCATGCCACCGAAACTGCTCTGAAACCCAGGGACTCCACGGAGCAGCACTTGAGACCACCCCTCCTATCCTCCCAAGCCAGCTCCCCCAGCCATCTGGGTGAGTGCAGTTGGGACAGCAGCCTGCGTACTTTCTTGCCCTCTGGGAATTGTCAAACACACACAGATGTCCCTGCGTGGGCTGAGGGAGCTGGATAGGGACCAAGGTCTCAGGATAAAATGATGAATGAATGTGTCAGTCTTCAAATACTAAGAAACTGGAGAACACCCACCACCCATATCCTAGCAATGAAGTGAGCTTGGTTTTGGCAAGAAGGGCTCCTGGGGTCAGGGCCTAGCACACACAGCAGGCATCCTATGGTGGCAGGAAGGCAGTGGGCAGGTGGAGGGGTGTGGCGAACACCCCGTTCTTTAGAAGCAAGAGGTCAAAGCCCGAACTAAACCAAGTGGTTAAGAGATCCCGGGGAGAAGAATAACAGGAAATAAAAGATCTGAACACAGATCCTGCAAAATAAATGAATGGATGCAAACATCCTCTATGTCAAAAAGGAGGAACCAGGGGGAAAGACCAGCTTTGTACTCCAAGGATCACGAGCCAGCCTGCCTGCACCTGCCCAGGCTGCGAGGTCACTCTGAGGGGACGTTTCTGATATGGGATGGGAAGTAGCGGCAAGCAGAGGCAGAGGTGGGCCAGGATGGCACCTGGCAGAGCACGGAGGTCCTGGAGGTGAGCACCCAGGGCCAGGATGGCTGCATGTCTACCCTGCGGCTGGTCCACCTCCTGGAAGCGCTAGGTCTGGGCCTTGGGAGAATCCAGAGAATGAGATTTTCCATTTGACTGCCTTCCCAGACTCAACCCTGAACTATACAACCTGTCCTGTTCACTGGACAAACTTGCTTATCTGCTGCAAAATGAATTAGGTCTTCAAGTGAAGTCTAAGAATTCAAAAAATGTGGCTGCTGAATGGGGAGCTGGCACCCAAGCTTCCAAGGGCAGATGAAAATTCTTCCTTAAGAGTCTGGGACTTGAGGGGACATCTGAACCAGACCAACCTGTTCCCTCCCTGCTAGAAGAAAGCAATGTCAGGGGCTACTGAGAGACGTGGGGTAGACCTGGGCTCTCCTCCACCTGAGATTAGCTGAGAACGCACCATTTCCTGGGCACCCTCTGTCAATCACAGGATAGTGACTGGCAGCTGAATGGTTCCACTTTGCCAGGCACTGCCTAAGTGCTTTATATACATGACCGCTGCCCCTTAGGCAAGTGCCATTATCATCTCTACAGAGGAGGAAACAGAGGCACAAGTGCTGCATCTAGAGAGCAGAATTTCAGGCCCTGATCTCAACTACCTGCTTCTTTAAACACTTCTTAGCTGGCTTTTACAATCCACCTCATCCCTATCCTCCCACTCTCTGAGAGGTGTAAACGCATGTGACTGTCGTAGTGAAGAACTGCGGGGATAGGTACTCATGTGAATGCCTCCATCTACCGAGGAAGGCTGATGCACTGGTTAATGCCGGCTCCTAACAGCCCATCTGCTGTTTGAAGGTTTGCCAAGACTGGGGGTAATGAATTATTAACAAAGCCACTGTCAGACTAGGACTGCTGTAGGTCTTAGAAACCAAGGAAAACATCTGAAACTCAAAGATAAAAAATCCCAAACTAAGCCATCAAACTCACATGGTTTGGCACAGAGCAGGTGGAGAACAGGAGGTGACGAACCTACCTTTCACCTTAGCTCTTCCCTGGCCAAACCTCTCCTCTTGGGCAATTGAGTTGCTTTCATTTGTGCCCTGGAGACTCTTTAGAGGAAAAAGTGAAGGTCACAGCACCTGCCTCGTCTGAAGCTGGGGGCCATCAGATTGCAGGTACGAGGCAGTGTGATTCTGTTATCTAACAGTAATGCCTGTTCAAAGGAACAGCATTGAAATGAAACGGAGCGCATCAGTACCTGGGTGTTACGTGATGACCAAAATCTGATGTCTAAATAGCACACAGTGATAAACAATCCCAGCTGGTCCTGGAAGGTTGAGCTGGCCTCCAAAATTGATGGCACAAATGCAGCAAACAGCGATTCTGACTAGCTTTTGCAATGTAGGGAGTTCACAAAGAAATCTGGCGGGCATTTCACTAGCTACAGAAACCATTCAGTTTCCACAGACGGACAGGTAACACTTTCACTTCCATTTCTCAAAGTGTGATACTCCCAAGGGCAGAATTTAGGACCCTCCTCCTAGACAGTCCCAAGCCTTTCAACGTAAACTTTTTTCCAGGATCTGCAATGACCGTGGTCTTCAGGGTCTGATAGTTGAAAAAACGGGCATTCAGAATCACACACTCTAAGAAGTCACATTTTTCAAGGTTTGATGGGCTTCCATCTGTAAACAGTTGCAACTCTGGCTTCTCTAACCTCTCTGAGGGTGTTTCCAGCTATAACCAGTTCAGAAATAAAACCAACTCCAACGTGCTAAGGGAGGGAGCAACCCAGTGAACCAAGGCTGTATGGGAAAGGCATTGGTATTTCAATGTCATTTTTCTGAACCAGGCTGTCCCTCATCTCAACGTTGGAGCCACCTCTGGAAGGTTTAGAGACCAACCAAAGTTGGACAGATGTTCTGGTCCGCTGCTGATTCCTGATGCCTGAGAGACAGGGTGAAGACCCAGGAGGCCCTGCATTGGATTAACTGAGACACTGGACCTCAGGGTCAAAGCCAACACAGTGGACCTTCACTGCTTTCCCAGATTAATTCAGTTCTTCCAGCAAGCAGTACATGCAACCTGTCCGATCAGAAACACAGTTCTCCTTTTTCAAGGGAAAGCTTAACACCTCTCCTTCTCTATCTCCCCAGGCCCATGGGATCAGGCACCTGCTAGGAAGCTCTGCCTTATCTGGCTCTGTGCATATCAGAATGCAAATCCTTTCACGCATATTCATCAACACCACCTCAGCCAACAAGCTGTCCTTCCTAAAAAACAAAATTAAAAAGGCATTATCTGACAAAGTCCCTGATTGTACAGGTAGGCTGTTAGTGATCACCATCTCCAGGAATATCTAACGGTCAAATCAACCCTGTTTCAGAGAGGCAGCTCAGCCACATTGCTCCAGAGGACCCTGGCCCAGGAGCAAGAATGTTAAGGAGACTCTAATTTTCTCTGGGTTTAATTATCAAAACACCTTACAGGGGCTAGAGCAGGGGCTCAGCGGTTACGGCACTTGCCTGGCATGCACAAGAACCCAGGTTCAAACCCCAGCACCACATACACAATGAAGTGTCAGAAAAACAACACACAGTGATAGCACACAGTGATAAACAATCCCAGCTGGTCCTGGAAGGTCGAGCTGGCCTCCAAAATTGATGGCACAAATGCAGCAAACAGCGATTCTGACTAGCTTTCGCAATGTAGGGAGTTCACAAAGAAATCAACCCAGATGTAAAAATAAATAGAATTGATTTTCTCTTACCCTCTCTCTTTCAAAACAGAAAAAAAAAATTCAAAAACACCTTATGCATGCCCAAGGCCATTATGTTTCTGGGGACCATAATTTTTAAAAACCCCCAATACAACAAAAGAAATGCAATTCAAATATTTGCATGAAACAGGAGAGAACTATGTAGGGATTTCTCAGATAATCTTCATAAATGCAAGAAGGATTTTTGGTGGCTCTTTGAGTAACCAAAACTTCTTTAAAATTTATTTTATTTTTTTTTTTTACTTAGGATTGAAACCAGGGGAACTTAACCACTGACCCACATCCCTAGCACTTTTATATTTTATTTTGAGACAAGGTCTTGCTGAATTGCTTAAGGCCTCACTAAATTGCTGAGGCCAGCTTTGAATTTTCGATCCTCCTGCCTCAGCCTCCTGGACTGCTAGGATTATAGCTGTGCACCACTGTGCCCAGCTACATTTAAAAATCTACATTAGATCACAGGAAAACTTCTATTAAACTACTCAAGGAAGTTTTGCAATCTTGGCCCATGAACAGCTCTTCAATTAGAAAAGAAAATGAACAGCCATCTGAGTTGTGCATCTGGGGCCACAGGAGACACCTGCCAGCCTCTGGGGCTGATTCTATGGTCTGGCGAGTCTCTTCTGGCAGCTTGGGTAGAACTTCCAGGTCCCATGGTGGCTTGCCCATAGCCTTGCTATAGACAAGCTGCAGCTTATCTTATCAGACCTCAGACCCGCATCATGAGACCTGAAAATAAAAGATGCCCAAGGTGCCTGGAAAACCCCAAACCCAAGACATGCATTCTGCACATTAGCCTGGGAGGGTGCTGGGGAGCCCGAGGAGGGCCCTGTGCTGAGCACCTGGCTGTGACAGGTGCTGTTCTTTCCCACACCCCATGGGAGAGGGGTGACCAACTAAAAAAATAAATAAATAAAAAGCTTGAAGCAGAAGTTGGAGAGTCGGAGAGCTGGACTTAGGGAGGAAACCTCAAGGTTGCATTTCTGTTTTGTGTACCTGTGGGATGACATGTCACATGGATCAAGGTTCCCCGCCCTCAGGGCTCTGAGTCTCCCAAGGAATTTGACTTGAGATTTATTACTAAGGCCAAGAGGCATCCTTGACCCACACGTTTTCTGTGTTTGTGCAGAGTCACAGGATGCAGAAAGCACGAAGCCCTGTGTCCTTACCAGGCGGAGGCCCTATATCCGTAGAGGGGTGACTTGAGACCTGGTGAGTTTGGATAGGTCACTCATTAACGTCTACCTATGGTTTCCCGGTCTGCAAGGCAGGAAGGAGGAGGATAAGAAGCCTTTCAGAGGTCTGCTGGGAGGAGCAAAGGTCAAAATGCAGGTGAGACCCTGCAGCCCCTGACACTGGCAGGTATTCATACCAGCTGGGCTCCCTTCCCTGCGGTCAACACACCTAACTGGGACAAGTCCACTCAACCATAAAACACAAAGAAAAATAAACACACCCTGGCCTGCCAGGGGCAAGGACGCTGGCTCACAAGTAGAAAAGTATTGGCCAAAATGAGTGCCTCTTGCACGGAGGACCTGCAGTCACCCTGGTCAAGTCGCTCACAGGCACAGCCAGGGCTGAGCCCCTCACGGACATCTCCCAGTCCCGCAGGCCCATTTCACAGTGCCCTGGCCCATCAGGTGACAGCCCAGTGGCTGCAGAGGCATCCGTCAGTAAAACATGCAGATGGCCAAACGCACAGAGGTGCATGGCGGAATTACTGCTCCAGATATGACGGCCCTGGTGCAGCAGCACGCATCCAAGCAGGTGGCAGACCTGAGCCAACTCGGTGGCCTTTGGAAGCACCGACTAGGGGCTGGCAGGGATGGTGGGGCTCATGTCACTGAGCCTCCCACCTGATGACAGGCTATTGTTGTGGCTGAGTAGCCACTGCACCTCCCACCACGTTGGCCTCCTCAGTTCCACCTGCAGGCCAAGCCCATGGCAGCTCATCCTCTTGGAAGAGTCCTCTGCTCTCCTCACCTGTTAGGAGGAGCTTCCTAGAGGACCTTCCTGACATCCCAGGTGAGGACACTTGCCTCCTCATCAACCTGTCACATGCTAGGTTAAGGGACTGCAAGCTCCCAGAGGACAGGACCCACGCCGGCTACTCCCTGACTGTATCACAGCCACCTCCTCCGGGGCCCAATACATATTTACTATATCAATAAATGAACAAAGATACTGAAGGTGGTCCAATCCGCAAAAGGTCAAGCTTTGTGTCTCCGTCTCTGACTGCTGATGTCCTGCTTATTAAATAAGGACAACGCAGCAGGCCAGAGGACCAGCTGAAGGTGGCGGATGCAGTGCTGGCACCTCTCAGAGGCTTACCGGGCTTTCGTTCATAGCTCTGATGGCTCTGCCTGGCTGGGGAGCTCTAATCCACCTAGTTAGTGGTTAACTGCTGTGGCGCCGCTGACCTAGCTGCCTACATCATTAGCTACGGGCAGGAAGCGCAAGTGTCAGTGGGCCTCGGAACCCGGCTTCCTCCCAGGGTGGACAGCTATAGGCTCTGGGCTGGTTGGCTAGTGGCTAAGCTGGTGACATGTGCAGCCCAGGCACGGGACATGGGTAAAAAAGCAGAGAGCCTCGCACACGTTTGACAAAGAACCTAAAGGACCTGAGCAGACGTAATTGCACATAGATTTCTCTGGAGAGCAGGCTGGAGGCACAAGAACCGGCTGTGAACCTGGAGCAGGCTCTCAGCGCAGGGTCCAGGCTTGCGTATGAGCAAGCTGCTGGCAGTTCGTGCAGAGAACAGCACTGCAGGGATAAGGTGCAGCTCATTGGTACAGCACCTGCCCAGCATGCACAAGGCCATGAGTTCCATTCCAAGCCCACAAAATTAATAAATCAATGCAGACACGAATTAGTGTTGCAACCATAAATTGAGCTCATGGAAGACGTCCAACGGGAAAGTCCCTCCAGTTCCTCAGAGTGGGGAAAAATGACTTCCCTGGTCTAGAATCTGGGCAATTTTATGCAGACGTCTGTAGCACAGTTAGTAAGGGGAAGCCGGCTCGCTTCGATGATTCCAAGAGGCTACTGCTGAGGACGGCAAAACAAGGAAGGAGTGGGTTTGGCCTTTGAGATTTGATTTTATTTTTTTGGCCCTGGGGATTGAACCCCAAGGACATTTAAGAAGTGAGCCTCATCCCCAGAGGGTTTTTTCTTTTCTTTTTCTTTCTTTCTTTTTTTTTTTTTTTTTTTTGAGACAGGGTCTCAGTGAGGATTTTGAGCTTTTTAATTTTTAAGCCTGTCTTCATGGAACTACTTGTGCTTTTGTAAGGATTTTTCATTCCAGTGGGAATGTGCTAGACAATAGGAAGCCATCTCAGAAGACTCCGGGGGCCCCTCAGAGCAGCCAGTGCTCCCCACAGCCAGAGTTCTGCAAGTTTCTAGGCTGCACGTTCAACTGTCTGGCTGAGAATCTGATGGGGCAGGGTTTTTTGCTTTTGTTTTTGTTTTTTTTTTCAGTGCTGAGGATCCCACTCAGCCTCTTGCACATGCTAAATGCTTGTTATCACTGAGCTACACCCCTAGTCCACCCACCGCTTTATTATTATTTTTTAAAGTGGGTCGAGTAACTTCAACCTGCAGCCTTCAGTTAACAGAAGTTGACCAAACTTCAGTAATTATCACAGAGGGACAAACCCATTCTCTGGTTTTCATGTGGTTCTATTTTATTCCAGAGGAGACAGGAGAAGCCACCTTGCCTGGGGCAAGATCACAGAGGAGGACATTCTCAAACAAACAGCCCCAGTCCCTTGGGGCATGGGACTGTCTAGCTAGCCACTGGAATCCACCTGATTCCGGAGCAATACAGAGTTTCCATCAGGTGATACAGAAGACTACAAAGAGAGGCCCCTCTAACAGAGGGAGTGAATTTTTTTCAATCTCGGGAGAAGAAACAAGGGAAGGTGGGACATCTACGTGGGGGTGGAGTGGGGACTGAAACCTCTTGTGATGTCCTTGAGCTACACAATGGGGGAGCTCTTCGGAGGGAGAGGAAAAATATTCTGTTTCTGGAGGCAGCTCCAAGAAATCATGAGTAGGTGTGAGAAATACAGAAGCTTCTGGATTAAAAAGAGATAAAGGAAAGAGGAGAAAAGATGGTGGGGGAAGAAAGGGAGTCAGGGAAGGGGTACTTGAGACTCTGGAGAGAGCAGGGGAATTAAAAAATGCCATGGC
The DNA here is from genome assembly GCA_004027875.1 of Aplodontia rufa. Lineage (NCBI taxonomy): Eukaryota > Metazoa > Chordata > Mammalia > Rodentia > Aplodontiidae > Aplodontia > Aplodontia rufa. The sequence continues at coordinate 13,621 of PVKS010016518.1, read as the reverse complement.
AACCGGGCAGTCCACCTACCCCGCCGCCCACCCACAGCCGGATTCTTTACTGACGCATTGGAGAACAGGCTGGTTCCTACCAGCTCAGGAAGGTGAGCAAACCAGGGAGCTCATTAAATCCCTGCGCAGCCACTCACTGATAGTGAGCAAGGAGGATATAAATAGAAGTTATATAACATCTCTTTGTTGATTCCTGCGCTCACCAAAAACACGCAGCGTGACCTGGTTTTTTCTCTCCACTTTGCCTCTGCTGGCTGTGTGAGGGCTCTGGGCTGGTGAGGAAGCATCTTAAAAGTCTAAACAGCAGGGTGCAAATGACCAAGTGGGGGGACCTTGGGCTGGTCATCCAGGTTAGGAACCCTCAGGATCAAGTCCTAAGGGCTTAAAAAAATCCACTAGCTCTATTTATAAACAAACAAACAAAAAAAACCCCAAAAGTCAGGTAAGGAAATGTGGCTTCCTCTCAGAACATTTAGTGATGAAAATAAAGGAGTATGGACCTAGTACCTCAGAGCAAAGAATCATGAACCTAGCATCCTGGGTCTTCTAAAGGAGGTGCCCCAGGCAGAAACAGTTATCTTGGTCTTCCTTAGCAGGCAGGACAGGCAGGAGTCCTGTGGACTGGGAACACCTCCTGATGCTGCTACAGGTGAGCACCGACTCAGCTCCAACCCAGGGCCCTGGAACCCAGCTCAAGCCGGCCAGGCTCCCTTCTCTGTCCTCCTCCGGGTAGAGCAGCCTCTGCTCATCAGCACAGCTGAGCCCCAGGACTGACTCCTTATCCAGCCTGTGACCGATTCAGAAACGGTCCCCACAGGAATGCTTCCCTAACAAGCATTCCTCACCTTCGCAAGTGCTGGAGAATTCACTGCCCTGGTCTTGGTCAGCTTGTTTTGAGTCTTTGGAATGTGTGGCTCCAAAGGGGAAGTCTTTAAAAGCTGTCATGCAAAGATTTCAGATGGAGCTGTCTTCAAGGGGTAGGTAGCCAGGCATTGGCCAACGGGAGGAGGGAGCTATGATGATCCCCCAAAGTACACAGAGGCCCTCTTCAGCATTCAGATCTATCCGTAAAACAAAATACTATGCAGGACTAGAGTCAGCTCAGAAGGTGGCCTTGGCAAGGAGTGCTGTGGCTGTCATTTATACCAGAGGATATCCCTTCTCATCAGAACTGGAAGGTGGTCAAAAACAACAGTGCATACAGTCAGGGAACTGGGTATCAAAAGTGAACAATCAGAAAGACACCCTGTGCAGGGAGGGATGGCACACACCTGTAATCCCAGTGGCTCAGGAGGCTAACGCAGGAGGATTACAATTTCGAGGCCAGCCTTAGCTACTTAGCAAGGCCCTAGGCAACTTAGTGAGAACCTGTGTTAAAATAAAACATGAAAGCCTGGGGATGTGGATCAGTGGTTTAGCACGTCTGGGTTCAATCCCTGGTACCAAACGAACAAAGGAAGACACCTTTGTGTGTTAGTGATTTACCATTATAGTATTAAGTGTCTACATGATTCACACCATGACCAGAACAAGGGCTTATTGTTGGTGTGTTTTTGGTTTAAGGAGACAAAAAATTAGCAAAAAGGGCTGAGGATGCAGCTCCGTGCAGAACGCTTGCCTAACTTGTGTGAGGCCTGGGATTTAATCCCCGGCACCACAAAGAAAAAAGAAGAAGAATCAGCAAAAAGTATTCAGAGTTACCTAATTACAAACCCTCTTCTAACACGTGAGCAAGCAGACACAGAACTGAAGGGAGGTGGTGCCGAGACAGGACAAGAGGCCGGACCTGCTGTCCAGCCCTGGTCTGAGGTCATGTCCTCAAAGCACACGAGCCCATCTCAACTGGGCACCACACCTGTGCCCTCTCCTGTTCTAAATCCCGCAGGGAACACACGTTCTCCCTTCTGGAGCCTGAACAGCAAGGATCTGGCAGGAACCACTGCATCTTCATGTGCCGACAGAGCAACGTTGCCAGGTAACAAATGTAGAAATGTACTCCGAAAACTATGTGACAATATACAACCTCCACTCTGCAGTGGTAACAGAGGGAGTGTTAAAACCTTGTTCTCTCAACACTTGGGCTTTTGGTGTGAAAATAAAATTAAATGGAACACTTCCTCTTGTAAATACAACATAGGCATACAACTCACACAGGCATCCGCTAGCTGGGAGGAGAAGAGGGGTCTGGACAGCCATCTGCGGTGCACCCCAGCTTTCCCTCTCCCCACCCCAAGATGAATTCCAGAAAACCCAAAGAAACTAACTGGGCAAGAACCTTTCTTATGGCTTAGGCAAGTTCACCTCTGACCAGAGGAAGCTGATCATAAGGAGGAAGCTTCCTCTGGGTGGGTTCACAACTGTACCCTTAAAATTCATTGGGTAGTCAGGCAGGGTGGTGCACGCTGTAGTCCCAGCAGCTAGGAGGATGAGGCAGGAGGACTGCAATTTCAAGGCCAGCCTCAGCAACTTGGTGAGTGAGGTTCTACACAACTTAGCGAGACCCTATCTCAAAATGCAAAAAAACATATAAAGAGGGCTGGAGCAGTGGCTCAGTGGATACGGTGCTTGCCTGGCATGTACAAGTGCCTGGGTTCAAACCCCAGCACCCATGTACACAACTGAGTGTCAGAGCAACGGAAGCCATGTGAAAAAACTCAATAAAAACTGATATTCTCTCTCTCTCACTGCCCTCTCTTAAATTAAAAAAAAAATAAATCATATCAAGAGGGCCAGGGATGTAGCTCAGTGGTTAAGTGCCCCTGGGTTCAATCCCTGGCATGGAGGAAAAAAATAAAAATAAAAACCTTCATTGGATTCCTAACAAGGACCAAATTGCCTCTCAGATCCATCTTAATGACAAGGAAGATTCTGATCCCCAGCAAGAGGGCACCAAAGTGAACGCAGACCACAGGCGGGAGTCCTGTGGTCCTTGCTGTTCAGGCTCCAGAAGGGAGAACGTGTGTTCCCTGCGGGATTTAGAACAGGAGAGGGCACAGGTGTGGTGCCCAGTTGAGATGGGCTCGTGTGCTTTGAGGACATGACCTCAGACCAGGGCTGGACAGCAGGTCCGGCCTCTTGTCCTGTCTCGGCACCACCTCCCTTCAGTATCGCACCCAATACTGGAAGGTTGTGCAGCATGAGAGATGATCCTGAGATTTTTGAGGGAGCCAGACCTGTGTTCAAATCCCAGCTCAGCAACTGGGTGACTATGGATAAGACACAGCCCTTCTGAGACTCGGTTTCCTCGTCTGGAACTGGCACTATCCTATGTGGCTCCGCTGAAGTACATACCAGCAGCACATAGAGTTCTGGGCATAAGATAGAGACAGGAAGTACATCCTTCCTTTCCCTGGCCCCAAACATGAACATTCTTCAACCAGTGAAGACTTGGACTTGGGGAGAATGTGGTGCATTTAGCATCTCTGTGCAGAACGAGCAAACGCTGAGATCTCATGAGCCCCACACGTCAATGAACATATGTTTCTTTAGATGCAAATAAAAAACAAAACTTGTTGGTAATATAATCTAACTCTTCACACAAGTGGGCTCATTAAATGAGCTGCCCTCAAGCTCCACGTAGCGAAAGTTACACAGGGGAGCCTTCTCATTAACTTTCATAGACCCGGAACCCAGACCTTGTGGGAGGGGAAGCGGCACAAATGGTACATATAATTTTTATGTGGCAACCGAGAGCCACCTGGTCTGAAGGGAGAAGTCGGCTTCCTCCTCCATCGTTCACAGCCAGTTAAAAACAAAGCAAGCCCACGGGTCACCCAAAGTATCTGATGGATTGGGAGGGCAGAGCACCCTCCAAAGACAGCCCACCACCACCCAAGATGCAACGTCGCAAGCCATAGATGTCACTTTGCCAGGGAAACAGAAGCAAGGTCCTTGAACAGGGTCCACCAGTGCCTGGGAAATCGGTGGTGTCTTCAATGATAGGAAATCAACACGGTGCAGGGGTCAGAACACAGGCTCCAGCAGGAAACAAGCCCGAGGCGACTTCCAGCCAGCTCTGACTTGGAGCAAATAGCTTGACCTCTCAGATCCTGTGGTCTCATCAGCAAAATTGGGGCCAATGGGCACCTACCACAACGGACCACTCGGAAGCTGAGCTGAACCCAGGCAGAGAGGGCACTTTGCTGGCTCCCAGCACAGGAGGACTCAGGTCCTGGTACCTGGCATTATGATTTTCCAGGAAGAACAGAAGAGGAAATAAGTCGAGGGAGGTGTCTCTGACATCACAAGGGTCTCTCCAAATGGACACCATATGTTTATTTTCCCTGCACTTAGATTAACCAACTCCCTCCCACACGGAAGAAGTTCCCAGTTAAAATGGTAACAACCAAGACCAACACGCCTTCCTGCGGACATTCGGGAAGGGCAGGAGGGCCACTGACCACATAGGGTCGGGATGTCTCCTCCTTCAGGTTACATTCACTGAGCCCCCACCAAAGCCCACGCTCCAGGGCATCAGCTGGAGCTGCAGTTCTGGAAGGAAGTAGTCATGGCTGAGCAGGGCTGGGAAGATGAACAACAGAGAAACCAGAGCTGTTGTTCGCAAGCCATCCTGGACCCAGCACTCTGCGTACGATCTGACTGGGTTCCCGGAAGAATTGACAGGGTAGGAAGAGCATGTTGATTCGTCAGAACTGGCTGAGCACCCTTCATCCAGTTCTAATGCAGACTTCCCCAGGGCACCTGGAGATGGAGACAGACTTGATCCAGCTGTGGTCCAACTACCAATCCCCAGTGCAGAGGCCACCACCGTTGTACAAAATACAACACTGCCCAGAGGTGGAGACCACTACCTCTGCCTCAGGGGACCAGCAGGAAGTTTTAATCGGGGCTCGGGGAGCCTGCCAGGTAGCGGGAAGTCAGGCACGTCTCACACGGGGCAGAGGCGCCCGAGCGCAGGGCCAGCCTGGGTTTGGCAGACATGTGGGTGCAGCGTAAGACAGCGTGTGGGAGTAAGTGCAGGAACCCAGGCGGTGCCAGGTCCTGCAGGATGCCAGCGGATTTCATCAAGGTGGCTGTGGGAAATTATTCAGACAGGGAACGAGGTGGTCAGGCTTCCCTGGGGGGCGTCAGCCACAACAGAGTAAGAGAGGGATGCCCAGAGGCAGTGGGGCTGCGAGAGGCTGTCCCAGTCCTCCAGTTGACACAGCATGGTGGCCTAGAGGATGGGCTTGGAATCTGTGGGTCTCATTTCTACTCCGGCTCCTCCATCCCCCATCGGGCTACCAGGGGCACGTTATTCGCTACCCAGTGCTGATGCCCTGTCTCATTCTGTCCTAACTGAACACAGGCTGTCACACGGAAGGCAGCGAAGGCGTAGAATTAGTTCCTGCAGAGCAGCAAGAGAGGAAGGAGGCCTGTGCCTTCAAAGTAGCTAGCTCGGGAAGACAAGGCACCCAAGAGTGGAGATGAGCCGAGAAGGATGCGGTGGCACCCCTGGGGTCACGCCAACTTCAAATTCACAGGTAGAGACGCCCAACAGGGATTCAAACAGACGTCCAGAAAGTGGAAGGGGCATGGGGCGGTGAGCTGCAGCTTTGGGAACGCTATCTGGAAGCCTCAGGAGCAAATGAGGTCATTAAGGAAATATGCAGAAGAAAGCCGAGCGGGCTGCAGATGAGATTCCCACATTTCAGGGATTTTAAGGGCCTGTGCCTCAGGGAGTCCAGCGTTAAGCACTGAGAGAACCTTCACAGAGGCTCAGAAATAGACCGTGAGGCCACCAGGAAGTGACTAACCTTAAAATGAGGTGCCCTTGGGACGGTGCAGAGGGCTCACGTATCACAACCCTGGAATCTCAGGTATCTGGACTCTCAAGCCACGTATGCAGTTCCCCAAGGATGACAGCCCTGCCCTGCCACCCAGCCTGTGTCGAAAGGTGCTGAGCAGGGGTGGGGGCCACCATGAAGGGACAGTGAGGAACTGGTTCACTAAAATGAATCTGATCTGTCCTACCCCACCCCCTCCAAAAACAGGGAAAAAGAGGAGACTTCTGTTTCCCTGAATTCCTACTTATTCATAAGTGGCCAAAATATCTAGGGACTTGGACATTGCTCATCTGAAGCCTGTCATTGCCATCCTAAAAGGTGGGGAAGGGCAAGAACAAACAGGTAAAAGCCACGTTCTCTCCCTTAAGCTGCTTAGTAATGAAATAACAAAGATTAAGCGAATCCAGGGGCTGGCGAATGTCACGGGCCACGTGGTTTCTGTCGCAAGGGCCCAACTCTGCTGAATGCAGCTGTGGATAACACTAAAGTTCAGCTGTGTTCTCATAAAACTTTATACAACTCGGTCTGCGGGCTGGATTGACACTGCAGCCATCGCTGCCTACGCCTGGACCAGGGAGGAGAGAGGGGTCAGCTGGGCAGTTCCCAAAAGGCACCGCACTCAGAAGTCATCAGCAAAAGTTAGGAGGGACACAGAGCTCTAGCTGAACCTGCAGGACAAGAAAGAAAGGAGGACAGTCTAGACCCACTCTGGAGCCAGTCACAGGAAAGGAAACAACAGCTCAGTTTACAACAGACTTTTTTTTTTCCTGCTTCTTATTTAAATTTTGGAGACCACAGAAAATTGGAGGCCACCTTTGGGGACATCCCCTCTTAGAAACTCACTCCTGATTACAGGTTTCCCAGCAAGGCAAGAAGATTAGAATTCTGCTTTCAAAGATCTCGTCCTTGCTGGGTGTGGTGACCCACGCCTGTAATCCCAGCCTGTAATCCCAGAGGCTCGGGAGGCTGAGGCTGGAGGATCGCAGTTCAAAGCCAGCCTCAGCAACTTAGCAAGGCCATAAGCAACTTCATGAGACCCTGTCTCAAAATAAAGGGTTGGGGATGCTGCTCAGTGGTTACGTGTTCCTGGGTTCAATCCCTGGAAAAACAGAAAGAAATTATCCTCGTCCCATCCTCCCAGAAACCACAGTTGTCTCAGAAGCCAGAAGAGCAGACACACATCTACATCCATGCCAGCTCATATTGTTGACTTTGTCACTCAGGAAGGACGAGAATAATCTAGGGGCCTAGCTCCTCCAGAAGAAGCACAAGCAGGGTGGCCACCGTCTACCTCAGAGGGACAAAGGGGCCCAGCTCCTTCTATCCCAGCTGGGAAGGTGCCACACAGGAATGTGGCTGGCAGTAACGTCTTGGCTCAGAATGCAGAACCAGGAGCCAGCAGGTTCATGCACATCTGTGTCTGCTGTCCCTTCGCGAGTGGCACAAAGGACAACTGGGACAAGGCTGTGGGAGGAGCCATTTGTCTTTGCAGCTGAGTTTGCTCAAGACTGATGAGGCCCAGCATGGTAACAACTTTTAGAATTTGGAGCAGAGCAAAAATCCTAAATGCCTCCTGTTCCAGTATCCTGGGAATGAGAGGATGGTAAAGGGCTTATGTCCGGAACGGGAGAGGGAAGCACCATGAACCACAAAGAAGCCACCGATTATCCTTCTGCTTTCTGCCTCATCCACAGCGAACGCCGGCCTAACAATCTGCACCAAGGGCGATCAAATTTCCAAACCTTCTGGAGCTCTAAAAATCGTCTTAAATACGCAGACAACTGGAGGGATTTAGGAATCAGGAGTGTGAGAACAGAAAAGATAGCATCCCGGAGGCCCAGGAGAGGATAAGACACTTTGCAAATGCAAAACAAAAATCAGATGTAGAATCTGACAGAAAACAAATGTCATGAAGAAAGCCAGTCTTCAAATCACAAAATCACATCCTTCAATAAACATAAGCACCCTGCATCCTGGGAGCGCTGCAGGCGGCAGGGCCCACGGAGAAGCCTTCTGGGAATCACCTGCTCCCTGGTCACAGGAGACCCCTGAGGCAAGCATTGTCACCAGCCTGCTGCCCAAGAGAGGAACCTGGCAGAAAGGGGTTTGCCCTGAGACCTGCGGGGGGACCAGGGCAGAGAGCAGGACCCTAGCTTTGCCACTGTGCGAAAGCTGTACCAGCAGCAGCCACCCTGCAGCGTCCCCTGGGCCATTTACTCTACCCCTACATCCTTCCTTTATTTCTCTCAACAATAAGCACCACCCTGAGGGAAGGAGCAGGAGTAGGGTTTTTTTTTTTTTTTTGTACAAGGAATTGAGCCTAGGGACACTTAGCCACTAAGCCACATCCCCAGCCCCTTTTTATTTTGAGTCAAGGTCTCATCAAGTGGCTTACGGCCTCGGTAAGTTGCTGAGGCTGGCTTTGAATTCGTGATCCTCCTGACTCAGCCTCCCGAGGTACTGGGATTACAGGCGAGTATCACTGTGCCTAGCTAAGGACCAGGTTTTCCTAACCCTCCTTTTACAGAGCAGAAATTGAGTTTCAAAGGGGTCCTGAGAAAAGCCAAGGTCCTTCAAAGCTGTCAGAGCAAAGTCAGGATTCCAGGGAAGGGCCCTGTTCTGGGAGGTCAAAGTCCTCCCAGGGGTCTCTCCCAGACTCCCAAGCTTCACACTGCCAGTTTGCCAAGGAGGGCCAGCACCCAAAGCAGGGCCCCTGTCCCCGCCTGGGGCAGCTTCACTATCCAGAGCCCTCTTGGCTTCTGTTGAGGGGCACAGCCTCCAGGGGAGGCTATGGGGGAAGGCCAGATGCCTCTCTCTCTCTGTGCTGCCAACAGCTCCAAGCCCCTGCATGCTGGGAAGACAGCTACCCTGACTTCCCTGTGGGCCAACTCCTTTCCCACATGGATAAAACCTGAGGTTAGAAAACACCACTCACAGTGACTCTTTTCTGATTTTCCTGCCAAAAACAACACCCATTTACGTAACTTGTTCACACACCAATCTTCTCCTCCTCCTCAGGGTGACTGCCCTGTCAAACCAAGGCCGATCTCCTCGCAAGCTGCTCTTCCGTTGCCAGCAGAGGCCAATCTAGCCCCCGCTCCACCCTCGTCTCTCTGCTTAGTCGGGTCAGAGGCAGCCAAACCGATGTGTTCCTCCCACGCCGGGCTCTGCCATGATTCTCTTGGAAGCGGGTGCCAGATATCACAGCTAAGATTGGCTCTGGGGCTGACGTCTTGAGCCAGCCTCAGAGTGGTGGGGAAAAGGCCCAGAATGCAGGCTCCCTCTCTCAGGGCTAAAGTTGCAGGCCAGTTTCCTGCAGGGGAGCCTCTCGCATTATCTGTCTGAGTTATGTACGTGCAGAAAGGAAATCTCTTTTGGTGTGTGTCTGAAGCTTAGCCCTTGACAGAGAAGTCGCTGTGGGCAGCCATTTGATATAGCAGACTCACTGGGTTTCCATAAACCGGAAGCAAGTCGTCCAAGCAAAAATGTTAAAAATATGTATTCTTCGGTTTGCTGAGGTTCTCTACAGACATGTTGGCACACGCATCTTCCAGCATCTGCATTTGCTTTAAAATAGGGGAAAAACAAAGCCACATATGTGCAAAGTCAGACTCCCCTGCTCTGTGTTCCAGGTAAGGACAACACTGTCCTCCTGCAGGGAAGAGAAAGCAGAGGGAACTTCCCCCGGATGCTGGTGGAACATCCTAGGAGGAAGGAACAGAGAAATTGGCAGGGACTCGAAGGACGGAGTCCTTCGCTTTATATAAAGTGTTGAGAGGCTTGCTGAGCCCCTTGTGTGCCAAAAATTAATTCATAAGCAAATGCTTATTTTATAGTTTCCCACTTGCTACAAAACATCAAGCAGAAAGGAAATATTTCTTCTGGGGGCTGGCAGGAAGGGGGTGGCACCAGAGTGGGGACAGAGTCAGGAAGAGCTCTGAGATGAGCTTCATCCCACTGCCTGACAACTGTGTCCCCATTGCCAGAGAAACCAAGGGCTCCTCCAAGCAGAGGGTGGAGCGTGGAACCTGGGTTGTTCCGACAGCCCCTGGTAGGAGGGTTTCAGAGGTTAGATCTGCCCTCCCACGTGACCTCCATCAGAGGAGCAGGGACAGAGAGAAGATGCTGGAGGCCTTGGGGACGCTGTCCCTAGGAGCCCAGCATTAGACTAGGAAAATGTGGCTGCCGGGCGATGAGGACAGAGATGACAGGGTTTCAGCAGGAAGCAGGCTCCAGGAGGGGGCTGAGCAAACCCTGCTGCCTGATTATTTTATATTTCCCATAAATAGGGTCCTTCAGGTTCTGGGCAATGAGATTCAGAATGTCTGAAGAGCTGTGATCCGCAGTGACCTTCTCCATCAGACAGGACTAAATTTTCACACACCATCCAAAAGGGGGACTTAAACTCCCAAGGAAAACCAATGTCCTCAGTTCCAGAGATATGAACAGACGGACCCATGATAGGCGTTCCATCCATTGTAAGAGGCTCCCTTCCCCCGTGGGAACGAGGGATCCAGTTCCCAGTGGCGGCCCCAGAGTCCCTCCTCATATCTGCGTCTCCCTGCACAACCAGGTCAAGTTTTCTACCTGAAAGTTTGAAACCGGGGTTGGTCTCAGGACTGGCTTTGATCAGCCCTGATGAGGCAGCTGGGACATTCTAGGAATTCCAAACCCAGGCCTTTGCTTCCACTTCCTATTTCTTGAAGTTCTACTCTGAGAACCCATCTACCATTCTCTAGGAAGCCCAAACCACAGGGGAAATCACGTCACTGCTGAGAGCCAGCACCAACTGTGACCCTGGCTGGTCCAGTCCAATCACAGCCCTGATGACTGCAGCCCTGGCCAGAGCAGAGGGAGCACAAGAACGAGTTAAGCCCAAGCCCAGGCATCCAACTGCCACTGCTTGAAGCCACTGAGTCTTGAGGTGGCGGGACAGGGAGGGAAGAGGGTTAGGACACTTAAGGTGGGTTTTATCCAACTCCGCAACTCTAGGTCCAAACCTCTTGGAACTTCTGCCTCCTCATCTCAACCCTGATGATAATGCATGATGGAACCCCACAGAGGCATGGGATTCTCAAATGAGCTACCTTGACTGAGAGGGCTTCCTAAACGTGAAACCACCACCAACATGCAGGTGGACAATGTGTCTTCTCTACTGAAATCTCCGACTGAAACTGTGACCCACCTACGCCTCTCTCTCTGGAGGTGTGGAGGTGACCGCAGTGACCTTTCAGGAAGGAGCCAAGCCATCCCTGTGTAGGACACCCGCCACTCTTGCTCACATCCTGCTGAAGAATGAAGCTATGGAGTGAAGGAGGGGTTCCTCTGCTAGGCTTCAAATCGGACTCAAATCCGAGCTCTGCTTGTTCTTGCTTGTATCGATCGTCACGGTCCTTAACCATTTTGAGTCTTACTGTCCTTGTCCAAAAAGGGATCACCATAGCACCCACCTCATAGGAAGATGGTGAGGATTAAGTGAGATGCTACATCAAAGGCGGTGACACAGGATTCTTAGCGCTGTATGCACCTCATGACAGCTGGCTGTCACTGCCGTCCTCCAATCTTTTGTCAATGTGTGAAACTGCCATATGGCAAAACTGAGCTGTGCTGCTATTTGATTGTATCATTCCTCACACCTGTGCGACCTCCACCAAAATGAGGACACACATCCCCCAATATGTTTTTGTGCCACTCCTTTATACTTAAATTCACCCCTTACCCCAAACCTGGTGGCTGGTGCTCTGTTTTCCATCACTAGAGTCTGTCCTTTCCAAATGTCAGAGGACCACAGTGTCACTTTTTGTGATGGATGTTTTCACTCCATTTCTGAGATATATCCAAATAACTGCATTCATCAATAGTGTGCTCCTTTTTCATTGCTAAGTAGTATTCTACTGCACGGATATACTATGGTTGTTCTGTTGAATTGCCGTTGCTTTTAATAATTATTTCCACAAGGCAACGAAGGACCCAGCTGCTCTTCACTACTGCATTCTAATACTCCTTGGGGAAATGTTTAATGATTGCTGAACAATGTCCTGACTCAGAGCTTCAAAGGACCCGGAAGTCCATGTGTGCCTCACAGTTGATAGACATGGGAACAGAAGCTCAAGGGAGGTTAGGCAACCTCACACAAAACCAAATTTGAAAGCTGGTCTCACTTCCCCTTTCACGTCCTGGGAAGAGGTCCTTTCTCCCACCTGTCACTGGGAAAGTCCATCTCAGGAAGCCCACCTGACCAGAGGCCAGTTTCCGGTGCTTGGCCTGTGCCCTCAGGGCCTCAGGTGGCACAGGAAGTGGTCAGTGCAGTGCGATCCAGCTGGAAGCGCCTTGCCTTGAACGGATGACAGCTTCAGCAATCATTAACACTGCAGCCTCAACCAGAGCCAGCTGGGCTTCCCAGCTGGTCACTGACCACTCTGAACCAGCCTCCCTGCAGCAAGACGAAACTGTGAATCATCCTCCCTGGGGCCTCAGGGTTCCTGTCCTCAACTGGCCCCAGACACAGTCCTCGTCCACATTATTTTCTCCAGAGGAAGAGAAGCTCAGGGCCAAGGAGGAGCTTACAAGTCAGCTGGAGGCTGGGAGAGATTTTCCTGGAACTGCAGGCCTCCTGCAGGCCCTCGGTCAGAATGGGACCCCAGGGTGGCAGAAGGGGGCAGAGGGAGCAGGAGCCACATCCTGTCCTGGCCAGGGACCTGCAGGCCGCCACATCCAGGCCCCCACTCATGAGCACCCAGCTCCCAGGCTTCTCCGACGCTGAACTCCAGCTGCGCCACCGCCACCGTGGCTTCTCACGTGGACCCCAAGCAAGTGAGTCAGAAATGTGCGAAAACATGAAACTAATATTCATAATTGCCGTATGAGATAAAGAACGTAAGGAAAAGCAGCTTCTGTGTGCCTTCTGTTGCCATCAGAGGGCCTCTGTGACTGCACAGTGTCCCGCCAGCATCCTGGACTCCACCTCACAGCCAGCCTCAACCCCTGCGGCCCTCATCCCCCGTGACCTGCTCTGTGCTTCTGGATTCCCTGATCAGCGGCATCTCAGGCATCTGCCCATCCCTGGGGCATGGAGCCTAGAGAGCCCCTGGGATCCCGGACCTCATCTCCCGCTCCCCATCAGGCCCCTGCAGATGCCACTGCAGCCACCATCTCTACCTATGGTCAGGACCAGCCTCAATAATGGGCATGAGTCCCATCCTTGGTCCCCCCATTAGTCCCAAGAAGGCCCAGGGGTGCTTCCTCCCACTGACTGCCTTTTTTTTTTTTTTTGAGGTACCAAAGGTACAGCTAAGCACAAGGATTCTAAGTGTCACACACTCAAGTAACTGTCACTCAAAAGCACAGAATGCATTTCCAGCACCCAAAGAGCTCCCTGTGTCCATCCTGGAAAAGACCCAAGCTGAGATGTGGATCCATTTAGAATTCAGGCTCTGGTTCCCTCTCCCCTGGCTTGCTAATGAATTCAAATGAATAACTTCTGCTGAGCATGTAAACGATGTGGTACTGCGAAAGGCATAAAGGTACTGAAAGGGTTAGCACAGGAGGCAGATTAACCACCCATCATCTCGCAGTTATCCTGTGTGCATGTGTGTGTGCACATGTGTGCAAGAGCAGTTACAATCTACTCGTGTAAAAGGAAGTCATAACCAGTACAATTTTATTACCAAGACTCCTCACGTTGTACATGAGATCTCCAAATCTGTTGATCCTACCCCTGGGGCCCTGAGTTCACCTGTGCTGAAATGCCAGATGTGGAGGCCTACGGTATAGCCCTGAGGCCGGCACACAACCCCAGCCTCCAACCCTGGCCCTCCCTTCTCCTGTAAGACCCA
>PVKS010016517.1:0-43813 GCA_004027875.1 Aplodontia rufa | reverse complement strand
AGAAGAAGAAGGAGGAGGAGGAGGAGGAGGAGGAGGAGTATCATGCAAGCCAGGCATGGTGTTGTACACCTATGATCCCAGCAGCTTTTGAGGCTGAGACAGGAGGATCTCAAGTTCAAAGCCAGCCTCAGAGACTTAGTGAGGCCCTCAGCAACTTAGCAAGAACCCGTCTCAAAATAAAAATTTAAAAAAACAGGCTAGAGATGTGGCTCAGTGATTAAGCACCCTTGGGTTCAATCTGCAGTATAAAAAAAAAAAATCATGCACTTGCTACACTCTTAAGAATGTCCCAAAAGAGACACTTCTTATACACAGATGCTTATACAACCTTATACCTAATATTCCGAAACTGGAAACAACTCGAACATCCATCACCTGGTGAATGGATTTTTAAAATGTGATTTATTCATAAAATGGAATACTCTCAGCAATAAAAAGAATAAGCTACTAATATACATAGCAAGGATAAAGTCTCTTTAAAAAAGAGACTGGGTAAAATAAGTTACAGTCGAAAGAGTGCATATTGTATGATTCTGTTTATGTGAAATTTTCCAGCCAGCAAAAGTAATCTATGGTGACAGAAAGCAGATCAATGTTTGCCTGAGGCCAGAGATGGCGTTGATTGCAAAGAGGCACAGGGGAACTTTTGGGGATAATAAAAGTGTTCTGTTGTGGTTACATAGGTAACATAGGTATGTCCATTTGTCAAAACTCAGTGAACTGTGTGCTTAAAATGAATGCATTCTGTTGGATGTATGTTATACCACAATAAAGTTGGTTTTAAAAGAATTTTTTAAAGCCAATCACAAGCTGGTGAAAATATCCACCAAATATATGAGAGATACGACAAATTAATATCCTTAATCTACATAGGGGCCATGCAAATTGATATGAAAGGCATTCAGACCTTACTAAATGGCCAAATGATACACACAAGCCACAAAGGAAATGACAAGAGTGACACAACTGTCATGGTTTAGATGTGAGGTGTCCTCCAAAAGCTCATGTGCAGGACAATGCAAGAAGGTTCAGAGGTGAAATGATTGGGTTTGAGACTCTTCAGCCAACCAATGTGTAGACAGGTAGGGTGTGGCGAGAGGAGGTGGGTCCCTGGGGGTGGGCCTTTGGGGCTTATATTTTGTCCCTGGTAAGTGGAAAGCTGTCTCTGCTTCCTGATTATCATATGTCCTGAGCTGCTTTCCTCTGTCACACCTTTCTGCCTTGATGTTCTGCCTTACCCCTAGCCCAGAGCAATGGAGTCCACTGTCTATGGACTGAGACCTCTAAAACCGTGAGCCCCAAATAAAGTTTTCTTCTATACACTGTTCTTGCCAGGTCTTTGGGTCACAGTGGTGAAAAAGCTAACCAAAATAACAAGTAAAACAAGGAAAATAGTTAAAGTAAAAAAATTAAAATAATGAAATGGCATATTTCACATACCAAATTAGCACAGTTTTTTGTTTGTGTTTTAATGAAATTAAACAACATTACAGGGAAAAGATGAGCTTTCTGATGGCACCTGATACATTTCTAGAATACAATTAAGGAATAAGGTGCAGAGTCTTGTTTGAAACATTTCTAGGAAACTATGTTAAGAAATAATCAAAGATAAACAATCAAAAGTAGAGATTTATGTGTAAGGATTTTTTGTTAATGGCTTGTTTATACCAATAAGAAATAATCTAGGATGAACCACCAGGCAGAGTAAACACTGAGAGATCAATATGATGAAATATCAAATATTTGTCCATGGTTAAGAACTTAGCTACTATTCTTTACTGCAGTGTATATACTGTATTGGAACTATAAGAAGGAGTGGAATGTCTAGATGATTTATATTCACAGGTAGACAAAGGCATATGTAAATTTTCATTGCAGCAAAGATTGGAAATCATGTAAACGGCCATCAAGAGAAGTGAAATTAAATAAACTGTGGTATATCCAAACAATGAATACTGTGCACCTGTTAAAAATAGGACAGATAGGGCTGGAGCAGTGGCTCAGCAGTTTCGGCACTTGACTCGCATGCGCAGGGACGCTGGTTTGTATCCCAGCACCACATATTCAGCAAAGTATCTGAGCATCAAAAGCCACATGAAAAACTAAATAAAAAATTGATTCTTTCTCTCTCCATCTAACTGTCACTCTATCTGTAAAAAAAGAAAGGACAGATGTATACTTGTTGCTGTGGAATAATCTGAGCCATATTTAAATTTTTAAAAACAAGGTACAGAAAAATCATTTGGAATACAACTCCTCAAAGGGAGAAAAGAATAAAAGGACAGATACACATTTATGTCCATAGACTACCACCAGAAAGATTCAAGGAAGAAACAAAATGGGTAACCGCATTGAAAGGTCAGGGTCTGAGGATATAGGAATGGGGGAGTAGGAGGGAAACAGACTTACTTTTCTCTCCCAATGTACTCTTTGCTAAGTGTGTGAATTTCTTTCCGTATAAAGGTCCTTCTTTTTCAAAAACCACCACAAAAAAACCTCACACACATTTTCTAGGTTTATGGGTTGAATTTTGTCATCTAAAAATTCGTATGTTTAAGCCCTAACACCTAGTACCTCATAATGTGGTTGTGTTCAGAAATAGGATCATTGTAGATGAGGTCATTAGAGTGGGTCCCAATCCAATATATCAAGTGTCCTTATGAATAGGGGAAATTTGAACACAGACACAGACACCATGTGCAGATGAAGACAAAGATTATAGTGATGTTTCTATGAACCGATGAGTGCCAAATATCACCAGCAACCACCAGAAGCTGGAAAGGGGCATGGAACAGGCTCACTGCCCTCCAAAAGAATTCAGGATGCTGACACCTTGATCTTAGACTTTGGGCCTCCAGAATCATGAGACAATTCGTTTCTGTTGTTTAACACATCTAGTTTGTGGTACAACTTTTACAACTGTTTTGTAGTTCTATCAACCACCAAGGAGTCTATGGGGTGCCCAACTACAGGCCCAACAAGGTTGATACCAGAGCAAGAGCTATGAGAGAAGGATCCTGCACCAACTGCCCATCCAGTCCTCCAGTGCAGGCCCCAGATCCCCTTGAAGACTTCATCCATTTCCCAGAAGCCCTTATCCCATCAGGCTAGAATCCTCCTTTCTAGAGGCCTTTCCTTATCTCATCCATACTGCTACCAGGGCAAAAAGCAATGCCGAATTCTTGGTCATAAAAACCAAGTCAGCTAGGAGGAAAGAGCACATAGGAAAGATTTTAAGCTCACAAGACCCTGTAGCTGAGCTTTCAAAATGGCAGCTACTGAACGCCATTTGGTCTAAACCTGCTCTTCCAAACCTCCCTCCCTCTCTCCAGAGGGGTGTCCACAATCACTAGCACAGCCACCGGCAAATGTGGAATTTGGGCCTTCCTTATTTCAAAGACTAGAGAGGTGATTAGCCCCCAGTGCCAGAGAAAAGGCTAGGAGAGAGGAAAGAGGGGGAGACCAGAGACCTTCACTGCAGCAGGCAAGGACATGGCAGACTCACCCCAGCCCCTATCTCAGCTATTATGCATTCCCAACTGGCTTGGCCAACATCCAGAGAGACTCCAGGCTGGTGAGTCTGTGAGACAGAGATAAGCCAGGCGGCGAGGGGGAGCTCACCCGCAGTTATATATGGGTTGCAGCCTGCTGTAGTGAGGAGTCAGGGGAATCTTCCATTTTCAAGGCATTTGCGGCACTCTATCCGCTCCCCAAGATTAAGAATCCTCTTTCTTGGCTTCCTCCACTCCCTGGACTATAACTAAGCAGTTACCTTGAGAACATGGAAAACTCTAGGGTTGGAGAGGGTGTATGATTCTTTAATGTAACGTGTTAAAACCACCTTGACTCTGGATACTTGCTTAGAATGAAACAGAGAATAGGTTTCCAGGGGTTTTTTTTATCTATGGGACAGCCACACAGTACGTGCATTGTGAGAGATAGAGAAGGGCCAATCTCCAGCTGTGCCCTCAAGCAGAGGACCTGCTTTGGGTGCTTAGAAAATGATGTGCACCCTTCCAGCTGGAGGGAAGCTGGGTGCTCAGGGAAGGAGAATGGGTTTGGATAATCAGAAATGGGAGCAAGGCCTTCTAGAAGGGGAACAGTGTGAGTGGGAAGGAGGAATCCTTTGTCCTGGCAGTGAGGAAAGCTTGGGGAGGGACAAAGAAATGTCTTAGGGGAAGCTGAGGGATCTGGTGCTGGAAGCTTATCTACCTTACCAACTCCAGGACACCCCTAAGCTTCTCCTGTGAACCCTCCAAGGAGAGTAAAATCCACCCAAGAGGGGCAACAGCAAAGTCTAAAGGAAAGGAATGTCTGCCCCAAGCCTTGCCCCAGGGTCAGACGCCTGGAAAAAATTCCTGAGATTATTTGGTGTTGTCTAAGATGGATTTGGAGCCATCCTGACTGGAAGAGCAATGTGACTTTGGACTAGGGCTGTCAGGACTGGTCTGTGGCAAGTTAGGGCTCTTTCAGGTCTAAATACTTCTCTCCTTGCAGTTCACCAGCCCGACTCTCCTCCCCTCTGCCTGTTCCCTGTCCACCGAAATCCTTAAAAATCATCTCCATGAAGCTCCCCTGATCCCCTCCTTTCACCCAATGCCTCTTGTGTACCTTCAACAAGCGGCTCATATCTTTATTTCCATTACGGCTTCCTGCCCCTCACTCCCCCTCTAAATGTATATTCTCAGATGTGAAGAACCAGGTCTTACACAGCTATTCACACCTTTCCATGACTCCCCCACCCCAACTGTCTCCAGGGCAGACACTCAGTAAACAAAATTCTGAATTTGAATACATAAGGAGAGACGTGTACTGGCTGACATTCCCGATTCCTATGGCCATTCATTCATTTATTCATCAAACTTGTGAGTGCCTAATATCTGCCAAGCTGGCTCATTCTCCCCTGCAGAACACACTGAAACTCTTTACTCAATCAGGTAAAAGTAATCTCAGTGTCATTTGAGGGCTTCTTTCACACAGAATCACTAGACAAAAATCTGAACCATTGCCTGTATCTGTCCAGATGGAGAGTCACACCCTCAAGATGGCATCTGGGTGGCTGGAGCTGTGGCTCAGCAGTAACGGCTCAGCAGTAACGGCGCTTGCCTGGCATGCGTGAGTACACCGGTTCAAACCCCAACACCCATGTACACAAGTGTCAGAGCAGTGAAAGCCATGTGAAAAACTAAATAAAAATTGATTCTCTCTTTCTCTCTCTCTCTCTCTCTCTCTCTCACTCTCTCTCTCTCACTGTCCTTCTCTCTTAAAAAAAATAGCACCTGGGGGAGACAGATTTTCTGGGGTAGGAGTGAAGTTCTCCAAGGGCTCTGCCAACCTATGCACCAGGGGAGCCTGAAATATCACAGAGGATGGCAGAGTTAACTCTTTCATCCTATGTGCACAGTACTTAGGGAGTACTAAGTAAGAAGCTGGTATCTTGAAATAGGGCAAAGGGAGCTCCAAGAAGTCTTCCTGCGGAGTAGAAGATGTGGTCACAGAAGCAGGAGGATTAGCTGAAGGTCGTGAGAAAAGTCTGCCCCACTAGGAGATCAATAAGTGTAAATTACTTGAGAAGCTAGTGTGCCCAGGAACTGCTCTGCTATGAAAGAAAAATACAGATGGAGGTGGGGTGGGAGAGGAAGAGGGCAGGATCAGGACAGCCGTTTACCTCAGAGGTCTCTTCCCACTCCAAAAGTGTAGGATTCTAATGTGAACCTCCCCAGCCCACAATTTGAAAAAGTCATCTGAGATGGGGGACATTTGGAGAGAAAGTTGAATGACATGTCAGATAATCAACCAAGAAATAATTCTGAAGTCAAAACAAGGGATAAATTTTCCTTATCTCTCTAAGACATGCATCAAAGCAGCTTGCTGCTGTCTGCCCAGCCTGGGAAGATGATAATGGGTTTTAATGGCCTGTAAACAATAGCACAGCCTTTGTAATAAAGTTTAACCAATTAATCCTTTAGTCTTCATCCCTGCCGCCTGCTGCTCCAGTACCCCTCTCTGTGCCAGAGCAACATCCAGAGATCGGAGAAGCAGAGGGATCTACACCCAAGCTTCAATGCCTCTAACTTCTCGGGTGTCCAAAAAATCAAATCCATGGGGTGACAGGGAAGGTTCCCCAGAAAGAGTGTCCAGCAAGACTGGTTCTCTACCACGATCTAGGTAAAAGGAGGGAGAAATACGTTTTAGAAAGACAGAGAGAGAGCATGGTGCACCAAGGAATTGGTGCAAGTGGCAAAGTTCATTCTCAGTGAGCTCATTGGTTCATTTCTCAAACATTCACACACATCGGCTATGTAGACACTGCGCAGGGTGCAAAAGTATACAAAGAAATCACCTGCCCTCGATGGAATCAGAGCCTGGGAGTGGTGTTGGGAATAAGACACATTCATAGGAACTGACGGTGTAGCTCACTGGTAGAGCACACACTTAGCATGCATGAGACCCTGGGTTCAACTCCCACCACCACAAAAAAGACCAAGAGAAGATTCCTTCACAGCTGTCAATCATAAACGTAATATTTGCAAGGGTTACACAAGCCTCATCGTCTTGTTCCATCTTTTTTCTTTCTATGACGTACCATGTTCTATTTGGGTTGATTGGGGCAGGCAATAGTCAGAAAATAATCGGAAAGAGATGAAAGAAGATGAAACACATGAGGGAAGGAAACCCACGCCCCTCCCTCCTGCCACAGCTCTCTCTACCTTCTTTCTGGAAAAGAAAAAGATACGTTGTCACTACAGGCCTTTTGGCAGGCTGAGGCCACTGAGCTGCAATTCAAGTCATGTTTGCTTCCTGCACCAACAAGACGTGTTTGTGCTGAATTGGGCCAAATGCTGGCCTCCTGGGCTTTTCCACTTGGTGTACCCAGTACTCAACAATCATTTCCCCTATTTTTAGAAATAGAGTGTGTAACGGTGATAAAAATGGAGGAAATTCTACAGCCTTTCATCCATAGTTCAAAGGTTAGTAATCTCTACTTTGGAAACAATAATGAATACCGTGCATCTGTGGGACCTCACATTTTTTTTCAAAGTTCTTCAATCAATAATATCTCATGTTCATGCCACAGGGGGATACAAAGGCTGAACAGTGTTACTTCCACTTTAAATTTTCCCTTCTTTATCCATTTTCTTTCTACTTAACAAAAAATAGCGGGGTGCAAGGTCTCCAAGACAGAGCAAAGCAAACGCAGGCCCTACCTTCAACAGGTCACAGGACAGCGAGGAAGAGGGGACGGAATGGGCTCTGTCTCTAGACAGAGATGCATCCAGAGATGATTCCGAGAAACCTTAAAAGACTCGTTTGATTTTGCCAGGTGGAAAAAAGAAGAAAGAAGACTCTAGGGAGGTGGGCAAGCGATTTGTGCTCAGTGGAGAGTGAGCCACCTCCAGGCCACGGGGTGAGTGGCGGTGAAGGGCAAAGGCTGGGAAGAGCCTGAGAGGCAGGCAGGGCCCCAGGATGGAGCCAAGAATGCCTTGCCAGGGAGTGCGGACTTCACCCTCGGGGCAATGAGGAAGCCACCAAAGGTTTTACGCAGAGGTAGGCAACGTGATCAGATTTATGTTTTAGCAAGATTATTCCAGCTGCTGGGTGGAGAATGCCCTGGAAAGGGAAGAGACTGGGCTGACTCCAGAAACATTTCCAAAATAGAATCAACAGGACTGGGTGGCCCAATGGAGGGAAGAGGAAAGGGAAGCATCAGAGACAGCTGTCTCGCTGGGGCCTGTGGGGCTCTCATCCAAGACAGGAAAGCCAGAGGCAGAAAAATTAAGTGCCTTGCCTAAGGTCATATAAGTTCCCTTATGGCAGACCCAAGGCAAGAACCTTAAATTCTTTGTAGTAGAAGCCCCTTGTTTTGCCATGTTTACATCAATCAGTGAATAAATTTAAACAGCTCTTTTTTTTTTTTTTTTTGTACTGGGGATTGAACCCAGAAGTGCTTTCTCACTGAGTTAAACCCCAGTTTTTTATTTTATTTATTTCTTTATTTTGAGATAGGGTCTTGCTAAGTTGCTGAGAGGCTGGAGTCCAACTTGTGATCCTACTACTTCAGCCTCCAGAGTGGGTGGGATTACAGGCATGCATCATCATGTCCAGCAATTTCACCATCTTTTGCCAGCCTTTTTTCATCCTATGGAGATCATTCAAATCATCAGGGAAAAATTCCTTTACTTTTCTTTTTTTGTTTTTTGTTTTTTGTTTTTTGTTTGCAGCAGGGATTGAACCCAGAGGCACTTAACCACTGAGCTGCTTTTTATTTTTTAATTTGAGACAGAATCTCACTAAATTGCTTAGGGTCTCACTAAGTTGCTGATTCTGACTTGAGATCCTCCTGCCTCAGCCTCCTGAGTCACCAAGATTACAAAAGTGTGTCACCACACCCATCTGAAAAATTCTTTTGACCTCTCAACAAGCCCTGACAATACTGACCTAGTACTCACAAGAACTAGGCAAAAGGTGACCTTTAATTATCATTAACTCAAACTCCAGGAGACCCAAGAACTGGTCTCTTAGTCATTGCCTTCCTTGCAACATGGACCCCTTCCTTCTTTTTTTTTTTTTGTTTTTGTTTTTGTTTTTGTTTTTAAAGAGAGAGGGACAGTGAGAGAGAAAAAGAGAATCAACTTTATTTAGTTTTTCATGTGGCTTTTGCTGCTCTGCCACTCATTGTGTATGTGGTGCTGGGGTTCGAACCCATGCTGTTGTTCATGCCAGGCAAGCTCCGTAACCGCTGAGCCACCACTCCAGCCCCTCTCTTCCCTTCTTTAATTCCTACCAAACTGCATTTTTATGTAATTCTTAGATCAAGTAATTCCTAGAGTTTGGATTACAGAGTCCAAGAAACTGTTAGTGATAGCAACAAAAAAATTCCAGGAATCAACAATAGCCTTGCTAACTTTTTTTTCAATGTCATTGTTTCTTTAAAAAAGGACATTTACAATGGGGCATGGTGGCACACACCTCTAATCCTAGTGACTCACTCAGGAGGCTGAGGCAGGAGGATCGCATGTTGGAGCAACTTAGCAAGACCCTAGGCAACTTAGTGAAACCTTGTCTCAAAATTTAAAAAAAAAAAAAAGGGTCTGAGGTGTGATGCAGTGTTTAAAAATCCCTGGGTTCAATCCTTAGTAAAAAAAAAAAAAAAAAAAAGATATTTACTTAGCAGCAATATGGACAGATCTGGAGGACAAGGGTTAAGGGCAATAAGCCAGGCACAGAAAGAAAATACCACAATACCACATGTTGTTACTTATATATGGAAGTTTAAAAAAAGTTTAATTCACAGTTGAAAGTAGAACAGTGGATGTTAGAAATTAAGAAGGATGATAGGGAGGGAGAACAGATGGAGATAAGATCAGGAACCACAATAAAACTAGAATGAATAGGGGCTGGAGTGGTGGCTCAGCAGTTAGGGCTCTTGCCTGGCATGCACAAGTTCGTGAGTTCAAACCCCAGTACCACGTACACAACTAAGCGTTAGAGCAATGAAAGCCAGATGAAAAACTAAATAAAAATTGATTCTCCCTTTCTCTCTCTCTCTCTCTCTCACACTGCCCCTCTCTCTTAAAAAAAAAAAATTAGGATGAATACGACTAATATTCAGAGGGTGATCTATTACCATATATTTTATAAAGCACTGGAAGAAAGAAGTTCAAGGTTTCCCAATACAAGGAAAGGGTCAATGTTTAAGGAGGTAGAAATATGAATCACCCTGATTTGAGCATAACACACTGTACGTGTATCAAATTTTCTTACTCTATACCCCATAAATATGTGTACGATCATTACATGTCAACAAAACAGTCATTGACAAAAAAAGAACTTTTTTTGTAAAGAGAGCAGGACAGTGAGAGAGAGAGAGGAGAGAGATCTGTTTTTATTTTTTCACGCTTCATTGCTCTTCTCTGACACTTAGTCGTGTACGTGGGTGCTGGGGTTTGAACCTGTGTACCTGCGCATGCCGGGCAAGCACTGTAATCACTGAGCCACCCCTCCAGCCCCACGACTTTTAATATGTATCCTGGAAGTCAGAATAATAAAATTTTAAGATTAAAGATAATCCTTCAAACGAAATCAGAGTTCCTCAACCTCTGAACCAGATCATTCCAGGGCTGGGGGCGGGGTAACTGGCCTGTGCAGTGTAGGATCCTTGGCCATCAGCCACTTTATGATGGTAGCACTCCCCATGGCTAACCACCAAAAACAATGCCTTCAGGCATTTCCAAAAGTCCTCCAGGCGTTAAGTTAGCCCAGCTGAGGACCACTGAATAAAATGACCGCATTAGAAATCCAATTACACCATCCTTATATTTTGAAACCAAAGAAACTACCAGCTGGCATCAGTCCATAGACCAGCTTTTGGAGCAACAGACAGGAGTGTGGGATTTGAAATCACACCTGCTTCTACCCACTGCCCAACCTTGGGTGTGAGTACACCTCTAAGCAACCCTTCCCTCTCCTGCAGAATGAGAACACCGACCAACTGCACTGTCAGACGCCTAAGGTGGAACAGCCGAAGCACACTCAGCACGTGACTGTTGGAGGAGGTGGTGCAACAATCACTAATATTGTTCTCCTTCCATAACACCACAGTGTCTGGTATACATTAAGGAGGGCTACCCAAATTTAAGACTTTGTAGGTAAAAGGACCTTGAACATATCATGATGGGTCTGCAACAAACAGCTATTAAATAAACAAATGAATCCCCAATCACCCTGCTCTCACCAGCTCCTTTCCTCAATCCCAACATACCAAAGTCCTTTTCTCCTTTACCAGAATGTTCTCAAATTATCCTCATGGGAAATAAACTCATAAAATGAGTCTGGCTGGTGGAGGATCTCTGCCCTAGGCTCTCTGGGTGGGACCACTGTGGAAGCCTCTAGCAGGCAGTATCAGGACCCGGCTCCCTGCCTGGACTTTGAATAATTCTCATTCCCATCTGTGAAAGTGCAGCCTGGTCTTAAGCCCAGCCATGAAAGTCGCTGGTGCCATCAATGTCTTCAGGTTGCTGCTGTCCTTCATAGATATTTAACCTGGAGGTGGGCCAGGGACAGAATAAAAGGAGGTGGCAAGATCCTTGAACAAAAGTAGCCATAAAAGGGCGTGGGGGGGAAGCAAGGCAAACAACAAATTAAACAAGCGGTGACTCAAAGAAAAGCAGCGGGGGAGGGGATGCTGTTGTGCAGCAGCCAGGTCAGAGTTCCTGCCGATGGTTTGTCCCCATCAAGCCCACCTCCCCGCCTCCGTTGACAAAGTCCTGGTAGCTCTTAGGAGGGAAAAAAAACGGTCCTTGTTATAAACCAGATGCAGTCCTGGCCAAAGCCCAGCCGGCAATAAATTTCTGGGGTTCATCTCACAAGTACATTAAGTATCTTTTGACAGTTTCCCAAAGGACTGAGTTTTTCTGGCCATCACAGGGCTACAGGATGTTCAGTATAAGGTGGGGCCGTAAAGAGCAGGTGATCGAAGCCTTCATTCTATAGATGGGAAACTGAGGCTTGGAAAGAGGAAGGAACTTACTCAGGATCATCAACTGTGCTCATTCAGAGGTGGCCCAGAGCCAATATCTCAAGCCTCTGGTTTTGGCACCGAGCTTTGCCAGCGGTTTGAAAACACAACAAGAAGAGGAAGGTGCACAGTGAACTAAATCTCACCCTGCCTGAAAACAGAGGTGATCACACTGACAGCTTCGGAAGAGGAGAGGATGAACCAGTTCTCAGAAGGGCCAGGAATCTAGTCCCATGGCTGCTCCATCCTTCTGGAAACTGGAAGAGAATAAATGACCTTTCACAGGAGAATTCAGCAAATTTTTTCTGTCCCATCCATGTCACCAGTCTTCTCTAGCCTGTCTGATAACAATGACGTAAAACTGTAAAGACCATTTGTGGGCTCTGTGTGTGTGCATGCGCATATGTGTACTACATGCCTACACGCATGAGTATGCACACACATTCATGCTCACACTGGAGCAAGCATGCCTGCAGGATGAGGAGAGCTAGTACACAGTGAGTCTAAGCAAAGTGGACAGGGATATTCACTATACTATCCTCACTGTTCAGAAGGTCGGAAATATTTCTAGGTGAAAATGAGAGAGAAAGCAGTAAAAAACAATCAAAGGCTAATTAAATTTGTAGAAATATAAACAAAGGGTCAGGAATCACTTCTTTGGTTTCACTTATTTTCTCTAACTAGGGACTAACATCCTTATGAAAAGTTAAAGAGGTGAAAAGTGTAGGATTCCCAAAAAGTATATGATGCTGGTATTCACAGCAGGCAGTAGCTATGAAGACCCTGGGATTCGAAGCTGATTTCAAATATTTTGTCTCATCAGTTCCCCAAATACACATATGCTTGCCATACCATATATCCTATTGTTTTGGATTCAGAGGTAACAGCAACTACAGGCTATGCATGGGGAAAATGTCAGAATGTGTTCCGAAAGAATCCATCACCTTTGCAAGCAGTTGACTCATAAATGCAGTTTAATTCCTACTCAGTTTGACATTTGTTCACATAAACAAGTTACTGAATGAAAATCCACATCCAGTCTAGATTTACCATGTTCTCTATTCATAGCAGTATTTAGTTTGGGCTATGTTGGATCCATAATCCAGCCCTGGAAATCTATCCTTGGCCACATGTATAAAACTCATACCAACACATGGCATTTAAGACATGGCAGTTGATGGAACACAGCCCATTTAAAAAGCCTCAAGGAATTCATATGACTGACATAGGTACTAAGGGGAGAATGACTGGTGGGGGTCAAATGAAGTAGGGAGGACAGTGGAGGGCACAAGTTGGAAGTGGCTGATGGAAAAGAGCAAATGGACAGAATGTGATGGAAGAGGGCAGACACGCCTGGGAGAGAAGGAGGAGTCCAGGCTGATTTCCTTTGGCTAATTAAGTAGATGGTGACACTCAACCACATGGGAACATGGGAAATCCAGGAGGCAGTGAAGGCTTAGCAATGGAATGTGCTAAGTTTTAAATATGTCAAGGTTCCAAATGGGTATGTAAATATGGAGCTTCAGAGAGGAATGCTTTGGATTGTTGCGTTCAGGAACAATCAGTATACATACGGTGATGGCTGTCATGAATGCAGATGAGGTTAGATGGGTCAAACAGAATAAAAGAAAAGAATCAAATCAAAGACAGAGGCTCTGGAGGAAAAACATTTAAGAGTAGCTAGGAAGAGGAGACACCCCCTCCGCCCCATGCAAGAACACTGAGGAGCAATCTAAGAGGGAAAGAATTAAGCCTACTTTTAAGTGACCCCCATCATTTCCACAACCTTGTCATGTGATGATGGAGTGGGGGAAGGAACAAAGATATGTTAAAATAAACTAATCCCTCAACTACTAAAAGACAAACATCCCAATTGAAAAAAAAAAAGGCTGACATTTGAATAAATGTTTCTCCAAAGAAGATATATAAATGGCCAATAGACACATGATAGGAGCTATCTGGTGTTATGAGCAATTAGGGAAAGGCAAACCAAAGCCATATTGAGATACCACTGCACAACCATAAGGATGGGTACAATTCAGAAGACAGATAATCACAAGTGTCGGCAAGGGTATAGAGAAATTGGACCTTCATTTTAAAATGGTGCAGCCACTCTGGAAAATGGTCCAGCAAGTCCTCCAAAAGTAAACATGAGAATTATCATCTGACTCAGCAATTCTACACCTAGGGATTACCCCAGATAATTGAAAACACATGTCCACATGTGTGCATGAATGTTCACGTTAGCATTATCCATAATAGCCAACAAATAGAAATAACCCACATTTCCATCGGCCAATGAGTAGATAAATAATACCCAACAAATAGAAACAACTCACTTTCCACCAGCCAATGAATAGATAAATAAAATGCAGTATATCCATCCCATAGAATATTATTCAGCCCTAAGGAGGAATGGAGCACAGGCACTGCTACGCCATGGCTGAACACTAAAAACATCAGGCTAAGTTAAAGATGCAGACACAAAAGGCCACACACATTCTATAATTCCGTTTATATGAAATAGCCAGAATAGAGAAATCCATAGAACAGGAAGTGACTGAGCAGTTGCCTGGGATCGAGGGGCCAGGGTGTGAGCAGTATATGTCTAATGAGTGTGGGTTGGGGGGGGGAACAGTGATAGAAATGTCCAGAAAATAGATGATGGTAATGGTTGTATAATATCATAAATAGACTAAAACTCACTGAATTTTACACACTTTTAAATCATTTAAATGGTGTGTCTTATGTTATATGAAATATATGTCAATGAAAAAAATTAAAGCCAGGGGCTGGAGCGGTGGCTCAGCGGTTTCGGCTCTTGCCTGGCAAGCACGAGGACCCGGGTTCAAACCCCAGCACCACGTACACAACTGAGTGTTGGAGCAACTGAGGCCATGTGAAAAACTAAATAAAGTTGTTTCTCTCTTTCTCTGTCTCTCTCACTGTCCCTCTCTCTTAAAAAAAAAAAAAAAAATTAAAGCCAGGCATAGTGGTATGTGCCTGTAACCCCAGCTACTGGGAAGGCTAAAGCAGGAGGATCGCTTGAGCCCAGAAATTTTGAGACCAGTCCGGGTAATAGTAAAGTGCCACCTCAAAAAGAAAAAAAAAAATAGTAAATTCACTTGACAAAGTTACCCACAGCCAAGAAGAGCTGGGGACGCTGAAATGTCTTCACATACCACAGTCGGGGTGGAAGACTCTGCCCAAGGGTAGAAGGTGGCTCATCAGTTTTGTGACCACTTCTCACTGTTGGTCAGGCCACCTTCCCTACTTCTAAGACTCCAAAATGCCAGGGTGGCAGGGAAACAGACAAGCAGCTCTGGTCAAGCCTACAGAGAGACAGCAGCCAGGCCTGGCTTATGCGTAATCGACCATATTGACAGGAAAGGTAAATGATTTCTAGGCCCAGGAGCTCCCCAGAAGCCCCAGAACACCAACCCCCCTGTTCATGCCCATTATTCAACTCTCCAACACAAATGCACCTGCCTGAGACAAATTCCCAACTGCCCCCATGTGGGCATTCGCTTCTTTAGGGACACGCAGGTACCTCGGGAAGTTGTTGGGAAACTTTGGTCTCCTTTGGCTTGCAATACAGAAGTCTTGGAAATTAGCACAACTTATATGGTTTACACCCAACTCAACGCCGTCTGCAGCAGAACTCCAGCCCCGCAGAAGGCATTTGAGGGACAGGAAGACAGCATTTATCAGAGGGGGTCAGAGTCCCCAGAGGAGAAGGAACTGAGGATGGAGCTCCCAGAAAACCATCTCCTATCTCCTTCTCCCTCTCTGCTCCCTCTTTCACACCACATTTCCAGGGTCATCCTGGATACTTAAGTGACAGGATGCAAATGCTTCCGGGTGCACCCTACCACTGAGGAGATTGACAGAATGCCTAGGACCTTGGCCTGCTCTGGTCATGGGGTGAGCAGCCTCTCCTGTCTGCCTCCTGCAGCTCCTGCAGTCTCCCTCGGGGGTTCTGACAACTTGTGGGGAGATTCTGATCACCCTGGGTTGCTGTGCCTCATTGTGATGTCGCTCCTTTTATCACAACATCTGGATGGGCTTTCTGCTGTTGCTTTCTTTGAAGGACTTGCACTCCTATCTGTTCCTGGGAGCCCACTGGGAGCCCCAGGTCTTGATGTCCCTGGATCTGAGTAAATGACACTGCTGTGGACCACAGCAGACTCAAAAGTCTTCCTGGGAGCATCTCCCAGGACCTATAGGAAAGCTCTCCTCTCAAGCTGATCCACCTACTAGATTGAAGCAGAATCAAACAAGACCCATTTCACCAGCCCCCGTCAGAATGCAAACAGGAGAGGCAGGTGTGGTAGGGCCCATCAGCATTACTCAACCGGCCAGAAGGAAATCGCTTTTTAAGAAAAATCAATGCAAAAATGAAAAAGGATAGGGGAAATTGTATGGACCCCACACTTGATCAAGCACAGAGGAATTCCAAGGAAGAAAGGAAAATAATTTCTAAATGATTACTTTTCATGCCATCCAGCCACAGAGCTCTAGGAGGTTCCATGACGGTGAAATCATCTCTTTAGGGTCCTCCATCACACCAAGCACTCTGCCAGGTACTAGAGACCTAGTCCTAACCTTTAAGGACCTAATAACAACATCCCTGCTCCCAATCATGACATCTGTATGGGTTCGTTAGAAAGAACTTCACTCCTCCTGGAAGAGAAACTGAAGCTCTGAAAATCCAGGAGGCTCAGTCTACAATCTGTGGGCAGAGAGAACATAACAGTGCTAGTTGTTGCCACAGATCCTCAAGCAGGGACTACAGCTTGCTGCATGAGTCGTCCTCATTTTGCCCCTCTTCCAGGGATCTGTGGAGACTTCTACAGGCAGTGAAGGAAGGCAGCTGGCAGTGGCTCCAGTGCCAATTGCCCCAACTCCACCAGGGGAATGATGGCCATCTGCACAGAGAGGACGGGGGAGCCAGGGAAGGCCAGTCCTGCATCCCACGAACCTCTGCAGTTGACGCCACCTTTATGAAACGTGGAAGTCATGAATGCCCTGTTAAAACACAACATCCTGTGGAAGAAGGGGCTGACCACACCGAAAACATCCAGACTCACTAAATAAGAAAGGCAATTCCTCTTGGTGATAGCAGCACTGTTGTTTTGCCAAAATCTTACACATAGAACTGGCCTTGACTTTCTACTGAATAATAGCAAGAAGAAAAAAGTCATATTTCCATTTTATGAATGAGGAAACCAAGGTAAAGAAAATAGGAGTTATCCCAAGTGGCATCGATTTGCAGAACTATGATTCTTATGTTCAGTCTTCACTTTGGTGTACTTTCAGAGATAGCAAAGGCACTGAGTGATTTGTGTGGCTGTCACCTACAATGTCCCCACACAAGCCATTACCATTAATTCTTCTGTGGTTAGAAGGGCTGGGAGTGTGGCAAGCAGAGGTGGAAGAGAGAACCCCAAGAAAGCCCAGGCACTTACTCCCCAAGTGGCTGTGGAGACAGATCTAGGGCCACATGTCAGACCCAGTAAAACTGTCCTCCTTGTTAACAGGCCATCTCCCTGTCACCTGTCCTGAGGCAGGACAACAGGATGCCCTACTTTGCTGTGCAGTCCTGGTCCCCTGGGCACAGAGGCCTGAATACTCTGCTCTCCTCTTGCACAGGTCAGAAGCTGTGCCATCCAAAACCAGAAAAAAAGGCCAGCAAGAAGATACAGGAAACACGCTGGGTGGTGGCTAGGTTAGTTTTAAAAACAAAACTCACACCTGTGAGAGAGCCCTGCAGATGTCTCAAGCTTGGGCTCACGCTGGCCAGCCCCGCTCACCCCAGAGGCCAGCTCTGAGCTGTGACCAGGCGGTGA
Organism: Aplodontia rufa; assembly: GCA_004027875.1. Classification (NCBI taxonomy): domain Eukaryota; kingdom Metazoa; phylum Chordata; class Mammalia; order Rodentia; family Aplodontiidae; genus Aplodontia; species Aplodontia rufa. The sequence goes on along the minus strand of PVKS010016517.1, from coordinate 26,446 downwards.
TAGGAACCCCAAAAAGCAAAAGCTCTGCAGTCAAACAGACCTGGGCTTGAATCTCAGCACCACTCGCTCACTGGGTGACCTTAAGGGACTTGTACCCATTTACCCTCATCCATAAAGCGGAGATCAAAATATTAATGCTGAGAAATTATGAGAATGCTGGCACCGGTCTGTACTTTAAAAGGTGGTAGCTGTGGTTATTGGTTTACTGTGCTCAGTCACCCACTTCTAACCAATGTCCTTTGCTTGCAACATAACCTGGAGGGTAAAGCCTTCAGCTGTATCCTGAGCTCTTGCCCTCGCCAAATTATCTGACCATTGCACGTCTCAGAGTCTTATTCAAATTGTATTTTGGGGGCTGGAGCAGTGATTCAGTGGTTACAGCACTTGCCTGCCATGTGCGAGGACTCCCGTCCGAACCCCAGCACCACATACAGAACTGAGTGTCACAGCAATGAAAGCCAGATGAAAAACTAAATAAAATTGATTCTCTTTCTCTCTCTTTTAAAAAAAATGTACTTTCATTTGTTTAATTTTTTAATTTATACACACATTTTTATGCATTCTTTTAGGCATACATATTCATATATATTCAACTATATAGTTTATTCAGGTGGTATTATATCACATACGCTATTTCCAATACCCCACCCTCCCACATAAGCTTCCCCAGGTAGTTCATTGCTATAGTTTGGATCTTAAATGTCCCCCAAAGGCCTATGTGTTAAAGGCTTGGTCCCTAGCCCATGGAGCTACTGAGAGGTGGTAGAACTTTTAAGAGGGAGGTCCTGGTGGGAGAAAGTTAGGTCACTGGAGCTGTGCCCTTGGAGGGAATATCAATATCCCAGCCCTTCCTCTTCCTCTTCATACCCAGACACCACGGGGTAAACAGGCCTCCTCCACTAAGTGCTCCCACCGTGAGGCATGCTGAAGCCACTGGTCCAAAGCAACAGTCATGGGCTGAAACTCCAGAGCTGGGACCCAAAATAAAACTTTCCTCTTTACAAGTTGATTCATCTTAGTTATTTGTTACAGTCATGGAAACCTGACTGACACACTCATGTGAACATCTTTGTTTGTGTCCTTTGAAATTTTTCTCTGTACTCGTACAATTTTAGACACAAACACATATAAACAACAGTGGTTTTCTGGGGTTAGCAATTGTTCATTTAACAAAAAGGGAATTATATATTATATATGCTCTTCTCCCTCTCTTTTTTTTATTTTATTATACTTTGCCAAAATCTTTTCAATGGTTCTATTATTGGTCACAGGTAAGAAGGTTATGGAGGCTATTGGCCATCCCCCTACGATTTACTCAGTTTCTTTTTTTTTTTTTTTTTTTTGAGAAAGAATCAATTTTCTTTAGTTTTTCATCTGACTTCTGTTGCTCCAACACTTAGTTGTGTATGTGGTGCTGGGGTTCAAACCTGTGTCCTCCCATATGCCAGGCAAGCGCTGTAACCACTGAGCCACTGCTCCAGCCCTCAGTTTCAATTCCTGACCACTACAAACAAAACCATAAATTCCTCAACAATATGTCCTTACCAAAGACTATTTTCTAGCTGGACAAAATGCTAAGTGCTCCACTATGATAAGCTGAAACAGCACCAAGTCCTTAAAATTCTCCTTAGAAAAGGGACCCTCTGCTCCTTGAGGTACAAATCCCCAAGCATGGGTCTGGCTTCCAAACTCTCGAGGGGTCTTCCTGGGTCAAGTCAACCCTACAGGTCTTCATTTTCCATCTGTAAAATAAAATAACAACTGCCCCAGGCTGCAGGAGTCAAGAGTGCTTTGGCAAGAGAGTTATACAAGGGAGCAGCATTTGAAGTGATATTTTTGCTGTTGTTCCATGGAATGTTTTGTTTTGAGCTTGTTGTTTGGGGGTCAAAGAAGAGAAGACAAACAAAATGAGCAGATTCAATTGAATTCCCTCTGAAACTCAGGGATCCCTAGTTACAAGGCTTCTGGGCTGGTTGGGAGGCCCTTCATCTCCACATTTCTGAAGCACCTTGCTCTGTGGTCATTCATAAAGGAAATTAGGAGGGGCTGGAGCAGTGGCTCAGTGGTTACAGCGCTTGTCTGGCATGCATAAGGACGAAGGTTCGAACCCCAGCACCATGTACACAATGAAGAGTAGGAGCAATGAAAGCCACATGAAAAAAACAAATAAAATTGACTCTCTCTTTAAAAAAATAAATAAAGGAAATTAGGAGCTAGACAGAGGAGTTTTTGACTCTCTACTTACCCAACTTCGTCCAGTTCCAAAGAGGGGCAACTGTAATTGAAATTATGAGCAGAATGATCCTATCATTGAATCTTAGAAAATCAGTAATCTCATCAGTGCTCGATTTTCACTCAAAAGTTCCCTAAACCGTAATTTTCATTTGTGACGGGTATGTGTAGGAAGCGGGAAAGGACTTCTTTTGCAGGAAGTGTGGTGATGATGTTTTCTGTTCTTGGGAGAAGAAAACAGAAGTTTATTTTGGGGGGATGGTTTATCATATAGCTCAGAAGCAAGAAAGACAAGTAAGAAAAGGAAATATCAACAGAATTAGCGTTGGTATTCTTTTTTTTTAAAGAAAGAAGGATAGTGAGAGAGAGAGAGAATCAGTTTTATTGAGTTTTTCACATGGCTTTCGTTGCTCTGACAGTTGTGTATGTGGGTGCTGGGGTTTGAACCCGTGTACTCGAGCATGCTGCTCTTGCGCCTTAACTGCCGAGCCACCACTCCAGCCCCAGCGTTGATATTATTTTAAACTTCAAATCAAATCTAGATATAGAATAATCTTCCTCATAAAAATCAAGATGATGGGGCTGGGATGGTGGCTCAGCAGTAGAGTGCTTGCCCAGCGTGCTCGAGGACGCTAATTCTTTTGATATTTCCTTTCATAGTCTATAAGGTTGTGTCTTAACCTAGCTGTTAGTGACACAAACATGTTCAAATTGTGAAAACTTATTGACTGAACATACGTGCACTTTTCTGTATGTACTTCAACTTTTAAAATTTAAAAGAGTAAGCCAACAAAAAATAAACAATCGAGGATGATGTCATCGCATGGATAGGGCTCTTAGGGCCAAATTTTGTCTGGCGCGTCTCATTCCAAGGAGCTCTCCCTTGTCACCCAGAGATTAGTTGGACATGGAGGAAGAGAGATGACAAAGAACAGAGAAACTGGCACTTTCTTTGGAAAAGAGCAATTTCTAAAATCTAAATGTGCAGCCTCAACCCAGGGTAATTAATCCCTCATGCTATCCATTACAACCGGACCCAGGTTCACTACAGAAACATCTGGAGTTATTGTTTTTGGTTTTATTGGGCGGGGGGGGGGGGGGGGGGTTGCTTCTTTTTTTTTTTTTTTTTTTTTTTTTTTTTTTTTTTTTTTTTTTTTTTTTTTTTTTTTTTTGCTTTTTTTCCCTTTTTTAAAAAATTGTTTGGAATGGGAAGAAAAGCCTAGTTACTTTATATGGAAATCAAATCTACTTTCACAAAGAAAGACTGGAGAGGAGATTTCATCAATGGTAATGAGCTACAGATGGAAAAGAATGGCCATTAGGCTCTAGAACCTCAGGTAAACCTGGGTTTCCTTTTGGTTTATTAATAATATAATAACAATTAATGCTGATGGAGAGTTTGTATTTCTTAGAGAAATTTCTTTAAGAGCTAACATATATTAACTCATTCAATCCCCATCTATGAAGTAAGGACTGATAAAATCCTCATTATATAGGCTGGGACTGAGGCCCAGATAGTGTAAGTAACTTACCCAAAGTCACACAGCTAAGAAATGATAGAGCTCGGCAGCCTGACTCCAGAGACAGAATTCTTAACCATTGTACAATTTTGCTTCCTAATAAATATGTATTAATTCCTCACTACGTGCTGGGCACTACGTTGCACAAGGGGCACTGAGATGTAGAAAACACTGGCATGTGGATAACAGGGTTATAGTCCATACAGTGATAAGGGTCACACAGGCAGCCCAAGGTCTAATTTCAGAATGAAAACTTAGAAAATGGTTTCCAGCTACCTAGATATTAGACTTTCAGCAACTAAAAGTGCCCTTTTCTCCCTGATGTGCTTCTACCCAAAAGAGCAAGTTACACACCAAACATCCTTGACGCCCTACCCAGCCTGGGTCATAAGACTCAGTAAAGCGCCTTCATTGTGATTGGAGGGGATATAATGCTCCCTAAATAAGTGCATTTATCTTCTCTGAATCTCCCTCTTGTGTAAAAAAGATTGCTCACCACAGATCCAGCAAACTGGGATCCAGCTCCCTCATAGGGTGAGAGAGGCCCAAGTGCCCAGGTTATTTTAAAAATGGGGTAATACAGAGTAGAATTACACTTATGGCATATGAGAGATGCTCACACTTAACCAGTTCGCACTTTTCACACACACACAAACTCAAAATCAGCATAAAACAATTACAATCTCAAAAGAATTATAGGACCTATTTTTGTTTTTAATAATAATTCAGAATGCCCCATGGCAGGTGTGACCCAGCTGACCCTGCATTTAACTCTATTATGGACAAGTTGGTGAATACCAATAAAATCTACCAAAGAAATAATGTCAAAATCTCATTTAAAGCTGGGAATGGTGGGGCAGAATGGTGGCTCAGCAGTTATAGTGCTTGCCTGGCATGAACCAGGACCCGGGTTCAAACCCCAGCACCACGTACACAACGAAGTGTCGGAACAACAAAAGCCACATGAAAAACTAAATAAAATTAATTATTTCTCTCTCACTGTCCCTCTGTCTTTAAAAAATAAGATAATAAACGATAAAAAAGGGCTGGGGATGTGGCTCAGCGGTAGAGTGCCTCTGGGTTAAATTCCCAATTATAAAAAAAAGGGGAAAACATCTTATTTGAGGCTTTCATGGATGGGAAGCCAAGTTTGATCATCTCCCACAACTACCCAAACCCCCTTGGAAGCCTCCCTCAAGGGTAAAATATAAGATTGGGCCCAGTGGTAAGGAACGGGTGATGAAGGTCCAGTTGGAAACCATAACAGAGAAGAAATGAGGTACATGAGCTAGAGGAGATGTGGGTGTACACCCTGGCTATGGCCACCAACAGACCCAGATGGGCCAGCTGTAGATCTCTGTGACACCTACAGGTCAAGAGGCAGCCAGTCATAGTACACAAGCTCATCCTACCCAGCCCTCTGATGCTATGCCCATGCCTGGTGGATCTCTGTTGGCCTCTCCACAGCATGGAGAGCGGGGGCATCTTAAACAAGTCTTCCAGCACGTGCTGCCTTCTCTCATGCCCATCCCATTTCCTGGAAGTCAATTAGATGTTAGATGGTTTGGGGGAGTCTGAAATAGCACTCAAAGCAATGCTACTTGCCTGAGTAGTGTGAAGTCCAATTCTAAGACGTAAGGGGATAGGTATGAAAGCTCCTTGGACCCTCGAAGATGAGACAGGGCAGAAAGCTGGTGGAAACCATTTCCAACATATATTTCTTTTTCTGCTAAAACCTATCCACTGCGTTAGTTACTAGGAAAACTAAAGTTCTTGTTCAGAAGCAAGGAAGGTTCTCTATCCACGTAACACCAGCAGAAGTTGGAAAATGTGATACTCTGCTATCATATGACACCTGGCTCCCAGTAAGGAGACACCCCCACTCTTGCCAGCATAGAAACAGTGTGGACAGCCTTTCCAAGGTTCTCCCCTTGCTAAATGAGCCCTAGAAAGGCCACCAAGACTTTCCCCAAGAGTGAAATTCTCCTGAGCCCCCTGTGAGGCCTCACTACCCAGCATTTCTTATATTTAGCTAAATGGCAGAGTTATAAAATAATTTCTAGAGCCATTTATCTACAGACACATCCAAGAAGAAGTGCTCTGACTCGTCCCACAGAGGACTGTAGACCATCAACTAAATTAATTTGTTCTCAATGAAGCTGTAGAAAGCTGAGCAGGGCCTTAAAACATCCTCTCTAAATCCCTAGTTCCAATCTAGGCAAACACAAATTGATTTTTTTTTCCTTTTCATCAGGACATCAGCCCCTACAGATGGCCTGGTTTATCTTCATTAATATTCCCCAATGCTAAGAGGTGCAAGGGGCCCAGCACCCCTCCACTGCGTCCGTGGAGATGAGCCCTTCGGGAAACTGAGGAAGGTGGTAAACCCCTGCAAGATTCCCCAGGTCTCCTCAAGTCAGTTCACATTCTTGAACACATCCTCCCTTCCCTCGCAAAGACTTCCATGACCATTTACTGTGGGTCAGACCGTGTCCTAAGAGCTTCACAAGTTTAACTCACTTAATCCTTAAGACAAACCTGTGGGGAAGGTACCAAACATAAATGATGGAGCTGGGATTTGAACATGAAAGTCTGATTCCAAAACCCAAGCTTTCATGAGGGCCACACGTATTTCTCTGCTTAAGGGTTTGGCTGGTGCTCTTGAGAGGAATATTTACCTAGCTGGATGTTAAGTGCCAATTGTCTTCTCAAAACATGCTAACTGTGCCTCAGTATTCAAACTCCTCCCCAGTTTTAAGTTCATGGCCATCTGCTCCAGACTACATTTCCCAGCATCCCTTGTGGCTAGGTGTGGTCATGTGACTGAATTCTAGCCAATAGGACGTGAGTGAAAGCTCCTTAAGGATAAGCTTCTTCCTTGGTCTTCCTTCACTCCTTCCTTCCACATTTGAAACACAGACCTAGAGATACAAAATAGGAAAGAAGAAAAAAAAAAAAACCTGCTTGTCATGCTGGTGCACTAGACCCAGGACTTATTTAAGACATAAACCAACCCCTAACTTATTTAGCTGCTCTCTCTGGGGATCTCTCTGTTATAGTAGCTTAGCCTATATGTTTGATTCAGCACTTAAAGGCTCAGATTTTGTCTTACTGTGCTCAACATCCCCAAAAAACTTTCTCAGGTCTTGGAACATAGTAGTTGCTTAGTAAATATTTGTTGCCTGAATGAAAAATGTGATTATGTAATACAGGTGGAACGAGGGCCAAACGAACTGATTTACCCAAGCTCTGTAGATGACCCTTATTCAGGTAAATACAATATCTCCTGCTCTCCTGGCAAACAGGAGTGGGGGCTGGAAAGTTTTAGGAGCCTGCTTACCATGGGGGGAAGGGACTGTACCGAATCTGTTTTTAGCTGTCTGCTGAGACAATGGATTTTGTGCTTAACCCCACGTTAGCAGAGGCTACTGCATGTCTCATAATGTGCTCAGTTTGAGCACTTAGCATGTGCTAGGTTCTGAATTAAGCACTTCCCATACGTATGGCATTCATTTTCACTTAATTTTCACAATAACCATACATGATAGGCATTATCACTGTCCCCACGCGAGTCAACCAGACCCCCTAAAAAAGGTAAGGAACTTGGCCCAACCACATGGCTAGTAAGTGACAAAGGTTAAGATTCACCGCAAAGTTGTCTGAACCTAAACGTACTCTCTTCTGAGCCACCATGCTCCTCTCCATGTATGGCAGGCTTGAATCCGAACTTTGTTTACACGTTTGGAGGGCTGGAACAAGTTTTGCACTTATCCCAGGAAATACCCATGCTGTGACTCTTCCTCTGTGACTAGTTGGTGAGCAGGTGCACACACCCACCAGGTCACGTGAGGGCAGAGAGCAAACACCTAGCCTCAGGGTCCATGTCAGCTTGCTCTTGCCCTCTCCTGCTCCTGGGTTGTCCTTGCTGCTTCCCTGACCTCTGCTCTAACCTGTCCATGCCACTGCCACCCACAGCTTGCACACTTTCCCCTCCCTGGATTTACCTACCACCTCCATGCACAATTCCTCCCAAGACCTGCAAGCTCTCCTGACTGAAGCCCAAAGGGTCCAGACCTGCCAATCCAGCCTGGTGATGGTGTGGTCCACATTTCACATCCCGCCTTCACCACAACTTAGTCCTTAGAGCCATCCTTCAGCCACAACAGCTCCTTCCTCCTCATGCCCAGGGCTCAGCAAAGCAGAGGGAGTGGCCAGATGGGGAAGCTTTATGCAAAAGTTGCAAACCTAGGGCTAGTTTGACTGTGGTCCCAGGATTTGCTTTCTTTGGTCTGTACTATGCTTTTTTGTTTATTTGTTTTGTTTTTAAAGCAGTTTTTTGTAGTTTTTTTTTTTTTTAAGAGAGAAGGACAGTGAGAGACAGAGAGAGAGAGAGAGAGAGAGAGAATCAATTTTTATTGAATTTTTCACATGGCTTTTGTTCCTCTGACAGTTGCATACGTGGGTGCTGGGGTTTAAACCTGTGTACTTGCGCATGCCAGGCAAGCACCGTAACCACTGAGCCACCACTCCAGCCCCTGTACTACGCTTTTAGAAAACTCAATTTGTTGCATTTAAAGTTGTCAAGTTCATATATAAATTCCAATTTTAAACCTCTGTTGAAAACTCAGGAGCCCTGACAACACTGAGTTCCCCTTCCCCTGTAAAAAATGATTGGAGATGAATTTGGACTTCCCCTGGGCCAACAAGAAAACTTCCCAGTCTGCCACAGTCCCTTCCACTCCCTCTTCTTCTCTCATCCAGATTTGCCTTCCTTTGTGTTCACCGGCCTGAGCCTCCAGAGATTTGAGTTAGCAACGCCTGCTGTGGTGTTTCCATTTAGCTGAGAAGCAAACTGAGAAAGGGAGAGATTAGTCCTCAGATCTCAAAATCAAGTTCATGAGCAAGTCCATGCTGGCTATTCTTAGAGAACATTTATCAGACTCCTGGATGTCACAGACCTTGTCTGGGATATCATGGAGGTTGAAATACAGGTGCCTGGAGTTAGTTTCTCTGCAGTTACCAACACTCATCAGGGAGACTGCTCCAAGGTCACAGGCATACCAAAGAGGCCCTTCATTTTTTCCTCTTACAAGTTACAAACATCTTTCATTGCACACCATGATAATCTGATTCTCCTAGCCTCACCCCCAGATTAGCTCTTCTCAAGTCTATTATTCAGATTACATACCCTCAACCTGCTGAGGAGTGACCTTTCTATAAGGTTAATCCCCTCTGGACCTGGATCCAGTGCTTGTCCAGTTTGCTCATGCATAGACTCCCGCATTTGCTCCTAAATCAACACTCTTCCTTCTCATTAACTTCCCAGACAGGTGAGAAGTCAACATTTGTCCAAGTTGGTGAAGCAGAAAGTGGTGATTCCCACTGTCTTACATAAAGGGGCAGTAGCTGCTAATGGTCACCTTGGTGGAATGAAGATTCAGGGCTGCCAAATCTTTCCATTTTTCAAGAAGCCAGGAATATTATTTAGAAGACAGGAACAATGATCTGTATTAATAAGACCTGTGCCAGGAAACAAGCCCCCTAAGTGCTTGCGGGACTTTATGAAGATTGGGTGCCAGAGGGCTCATATGAATGCCAGGAAGTGAAGGCTGTCCCATTGCAAAGGTCAGCCTGGGTCCTCCACACCTACTCACACCCTGACGCCCACCCAAGGCCCTGGAGAAGGACTCTCCCACCGCCTTAGCTAGCTTGTGCCCCACCACAACACAGCAACTAAAAATGTTTTTGACCAATTTTTTTTTTAATTCTGTTTGGTTTGTCCTCAAAACAGATCTTTGTTTTTCTTCTCTTCTCCTTAGAACCCTCGGGTTCTTAACTCAGCTGCATCATCTGGCTCTTTCCAAGTAGGTTGCCAGTTCCATTTCTTTGATGAAACAAGGCTAACAAAGAATTCATTGAGATGAAAGTGCTTATCTTGAAGTAGGTATCATCCTTTTCCTCCCCAAACCAACCAAAATTAACATATAAATGGCCTGGCAAAGGGCCTTCTTTGAGAGTTGTCAGATCATAACTACTCTGGCCCCTCCACTTACAAAGCTTTTAGAAAAGAACAATTTGCAAATGAGAAAATGTGCAGATGGCCCACAAACTTAACTTCTCAGAGGCTGGAGTGATCGTTTTGATGCAAATACTCCTTCTCCCAATGAAAAAACCGTACAATGCACAAAATGTCCACCTGAGGGTTCGCTCCTCCCTATTTGGGCAGTTTCCCTTCTACATGGGTAATGACGAGAAAAACGATATGCCCAGAAAGAAGGACAGGAGAGGATAGCTCTCCTGTATCCCCATTGGCCTGGACTGGCACCAGCTGGAATCAGGATGAGCTTTGAGGACAGCACAGCAACCTGACAGGATTCTCTGTCTCTTTTCAAAGCACAAAGCACACATCCATTAATCCTCAAAAGATGCTTTCAAGGAGAACCTTATCCCCTTTGGAGACGGGGAAGCTAAGAGGTGCTGCAGGTAACTGAAAGAAGGATAGAAAAGCAGGGAAAGGTGCGCCAGGCTCCCAGCCAGCATCTGGGGTCTCAGGAGAGAGTCAAGTTGCAGAAGAATGAACCCACAGAAGGAGGAGGTGGCCAAGAAGCTGCTGCTAGTGAGGGTGTCCCTTAAGACTTCCTAGAGCACCAAAGAGGTCAAAAGCAAAACGGGGTCAGAAGCCTGAGCACAGGCCCGTGTGCACCAAGCTAAGAAAGCCACAACGGCATTTGCTCTCACAAACCCTTCTGTAACATCCTGCCCACCAAGTCTACAGGAGGAGGAAAACCTGAGATCTGGATCCAGTCCCTAAGATGCAGAGAGGGCAAGATTTGTAGGTGTAAACAGAGGCAGTGCCCTGCCTGGCTGGTCATTGCATCTTTTTTTTTTTTTAAGAGAGAAGGACAATGAGAGAGAGAGAATCAATTTTATTTAGTTTTTCACGTGGCTTTAGTTGCTCTGACACTCCATTGTGTATGCTGTGCTGGGTTTCAAACCTGCATACTTCTCATGCCAGGCAAGCGCTGTAACCGCTGAGCCACCACTCCAGCCCATGGTCACTGTATCTTAAGAGAAGTGATCCACAGATTCCTAGAGCTCAGGCTCATGAAGATCACTACGGTCACTGTAAACGTCACACATTTTAACATTACACATTTATTTTGCTCTGAAATTCCTGGAAAAGTGTTACATACACCACTAGTCAAATATTATAAAAATAGCCCATAAACTCTTTTAAGCTTACACGGGCAGAGTTTCTCCCTTACACAGACTGCTGTATTGAAAGTTTTTAGTGTGCATGTTGCTTAACACTTAGAATAACTGCCACACGCTGGGTACCGTTTGCAGCATTAAACAGAGCCCGTGCTACACCCAACATTGTAGGCTTATTGGAGATATTTAAGTGTTTATAGGAAGTGTTTTCCTAAAGGATCTGAATGGGATTTCTCTCAATTTACCAATAGTCCAAGAAATAAGGGAAATTGTCTTACCATCTTTTTAATTCAATTACCAACAGCTATTTTGACAGAGCCTTGCATACACAAATGCATTTTTTTTAAGAGAGAGAGGAACAGTGAGAGAGAGAGAAAGAGAGAAACAATTTTATCTAGTCTCTCATGTGACCTTCATTGCTCCAACACTTCATTGTGTACTTGGTGCTGGGGTTTTGAACCCACATCCTAGTGCATGCCAGGCAAGTGCTGTAACCGCTGAGCCACTGCTCCAGCCCCCAACAAATGCATTCTTTTTTTTTTTTAAATAAAGAGAGAGGGACAGAGAGAGAGACAGAGAAAGACAGAAACAACTTTATTTAGTTTTTCACATGGCCTTAGTTGCTCCAACACCTAGTTGTGTACGTGGTGCTGGGGTTTGAACCCAGGTCCTCATGCTTGACAGGCAAGCGCCGAAACAGCTGAGCCACCGCTCCAGCCCCCACAAATGCATTCTTGCAGAGGCATAGAAAATGTCTGGAAGGATACACACACACACACACACACACACACACACACACACTGTCCTCAATTGTGGGGTCTCTTCTTTCTCCTTTTTTCCTCTTTTTATTTTATGCCCTTCTGTAATCTGAATTTTTTTTTTACAGTGAGTTGCCTTTTAAAGATTTAAAATCACAAAGTTAAAAAAATGCTCTAGGATCATTTATCATTAACAAATTGTGGCATTTTGCCCCTATCCCATACAAAATAAGCCAGCAGACTTTGGAAACATCTGACTATCTTTTACACGCATATAAATTGCAAAGTTGCATCACAGTACCATCAACACTTGGTGGTTTCACCTCAAATGTACCACTCTAAGAAGGACCATCTCTTCAAACCCCCTAAAGAGAGAAGGCAGCAGCTGCAACTGGCAGCATTCTAAGTCAGATATGTGCCTCCAGTACCTGCAAAACAGCCCGGGCTTCTTGAGTTGACTTCCTTAAGGTTACCCTGAGAAATCTGGCTGAAAAGATGTCACCCTGTACTCTCGTTCTATCACCAGTTGTATGCGGCTCCTGTTCCCACTCCCAGGACCCTACAAATTACCAGAACATACAAACTTGCAAAACCAACCAATGGCTTGGAATCCCTCCAGTTATTAAAATCCTCTTTTTCTTCTCTTAAAGAATGGACTTTTGGGGGCTGAGGATGTAATGCTATGGTTCTATGTGTGAGGTCATACCTGGGTACAATCCCCAGTACCACGAAAAAAGAAAAGGAAAAAAAAAGACTTTTCAAGTGACACTAACCTCTTTGGTCATTTAAGTATTCATTTAGAGAACATTTCAGCTGGAAACTTGAGAAACAGAGACCTAGCCTCCCTATCAATGTGAGGCAATTAGAAATTAAGTAGAAACAAGGTTGAAGTGATGAAGCCAATCAAAAAAATCCAATTTTTTAACAAAGTTTGCAGTTTCGTCTATTTTTCTCAAGAATACAGCTAGAGTTGTTTTCAGCAAATCAGTGATTTGGAATCTGAAATGAAGGCAGATGTACATTCTGGGTCTCTTGGATTCATGGTATCTGGCAGAGCTAGACAGCGAAATCAAATTGTGGATGTCAGCCTGACCCCAAAATCAAAACCCTTTAATAGTCCAGGAGTTGTGCAGCTGATCAGCTACTTGTCATCACAGTCCTTAAAGTCACCAGACGAAGCCCTAGCGTGCCACAACCCAGAATGCACTCCTTCAGGAGCACAGCTGTCCTTCCGGTTGCCCTTTCCTTTCCAAGACTGATCTAGAAACGAAGGAAAGTAGGCTAAGAAAACGCTCACCTTTAATATTAATAAGAATCATGCAGTCCCCGGATGATCAGAGCCCAGACTACATAGGACTTGAAAGAACGATTGAGACTTTGATATGGAATATGAAAAAGTAACGGGCAAGAAGGGGAGGAGAGACCAAACTGGGAGAGGCCCAGGGCCCAGCTGCTGCCAGCTCCAACACTGACTTAACAGTGACCATTTCCCCTCTTTAAAAGCTAGGATCATCTACACTTACCTCTCAGAGCAAAATGAAATCCCAAATGGTTTATTTACCCTGACAATAAATAAATATATATATGGAGAGAGAGAGGAGCTAGGAAATGAGCCCACCCCATTCTTTCTTCAAAAAGACTTCACAGGTGCCACTCCATCCTTATCCCTGGGCAAACGGTAGACTATTATCATCAGCCCCAATTTACAGAAAAAGTAACCGAATGATGATCTGATGATGGTTTGCAGAAGCAGCCTTGGGCCATTTAGTACTTTGCAATGTATTCCAGGGATATTGGTCTGGGAAGAGCTCCCTGGTTGCATACAGAAGTGTCAGGCACATGGTGGGAGACACAGAACACTGATCTCATACCAACCTACTCCTATGCAGCTTAGTTTCGCAGAGAGCCTTTCAACTAAGCCAATCTCAGAAACTCACTGGCGAAGGCAGGTGTCAGGGTTGGGAAGAGGGGAGGCTTGCTGAGCCAGGACAAAACTCATGTAAATTTGGCCCAAAGCAATATGTACAATCCTGTTAGCCAAGACAGGAGAAAGAACAGTGTCGGGGTGCAGTTAGCTGAGACCTCATACCTCAGGGTTTTTAATGGCTTGAAGCAAGGGTGATCAACAAAAGCCCCGTGTCACGATCCCTGTACTCAGGTGTCATTTCTTTACTTGGGCAGAAAATGTCCAGAAACTTAAATTCTAGAGTTGAGATCAACCACTGCTACCGAAGGGCTGCATGAATTGGAAGGAACAAATAAGCAAGTGCTAAGGGCGGGTGGCCGCGCTAAATACTTCCACCCCTGCTCTACATCAGACCTTCACAGAGCTTGTCCCCTGGGATGTCTTTGGGTAAGGCACGACTGCTCAGGACTCTCTTCATCTACAGAACGGGGAGGATGCTGTCTAGGTTCCTTCCACCCCAGACACAATGGCAGCCATTGCCCCAGCCCCTTCCACTGCACAGGTTCTCCTCCTCCTGGGGAACCACAGGATGCTGCCATGGGTTCTCTAGCCCCACAAAATCCTTCCCCCTTGACCCTCTCCAATGAAACAGAATAACTTCTTTCCTTCTTCTTTGATCATCCCTATTGCAGTCTGCAGGACCCACAGTCCGAACATTCTCATTTTACTCAGAGATCCATGAGATAACCTTTTAGGGTAGGCAGGAGGGGTCAGGGGAAGAAGGGGGAAGAGGAAGATTGAGGCAGAGGCCTGACCCTTCTGGAAGCAAGTCATTCCCCAACCTGCTCTGGGAAGACAAAACTACCCTCCAGGAAGGCAGGAGTCTGAACAGACCAGGAGTGTGCATGCCACCCTGCAGGACGAAGACAGTATCTTGGAAAAAGCACACCTTTACCCAGAGAAGAAGAAATGCCCTCACCCAGGCTTAAGAGCAGATCTATTTCCTCCTCTCCCTGCCCTCTTTTCCCAGAGCAAGTGGTTAAGCCAATCCAAATCCAGCAATGCGAATAATGCATAAGGTTGGCTCTGGGCCTCCACTCAGGAGGGTCCAGCAAGCCATAGAGATGGACTGTTCATCCCTGGGCCCCAGCTTTTTCCTGGGGGGTGGAGGTTGAGATTACATGCAGCCTCTATGCTCTTCAATAACCATGCAAGATAGAGTGAGCCTCCCCAGGAAAGGTATGAAATGTGGGGAGAGAGCTCAAGTGGATGGGAAGTGCCAGCCACCCTGGGGCAGACACCAACAACTGCAGTGATTTGTTAGTCCTTTTTCCCTGGGTTAATTTGCTTCCAGCAGATTCCATTAGTGACCTGTCAGACCCAGAATCTGGAGGAGGGCCCTGGAAGAGCTCCTGAGTCAGCAGATGGAAGGGGCGACAGGGAAGGCCAGACATCTTGCACCCAGCCCTCTGCCCAGGGTTTCTATTTGAAGAGCTCAGAACAACTCTTTGTTAAGCTCTTGGTAGGCAGCACCTCTGCACCACATATAGGGAAAAGATACCTGAACCTTGACCACTGCACACAAAAGGCCAAAGAGAAGCCCACACAATGCAGGAAAAGGATTCCCACATAAAATAATCTTGACTTCCCAGTGGCAGGAAGCAAAAGTCAAAGTCATAAACATGTTCCTATCTGCAGTTAGGAACTTGAGTGGAGGCAGGGCAGGGGAGGGGCATTGAACTGTCTTCAAGTTCAGTTGACCATCCCTGCAGAATAAAAAAATAATGATACTGTTATCACCTCTGCTATTGTTAGGACAAATAGTAATAGTAACCACAGTTAACATTTCTTGGGCACCTGATGCATGCCAGGAAAATGTACTGTGAGCTCTGTATTCAAGATCTCATTGACGCCTCGTGGCAGTCTTTGAGGTAGGTAAACTGTGTGGGGAAGAGAAGTCACACAGCTGCTAAGTCACAGAGAAGAGTCAGAGTTGACTTAGCCCAGGTGTGTAGGACTCCACTTACCCACTTTGCAACATGGTTAAATCCCACAGAGCACTGAAATAAGGAAGACTCGGGGAAGGTGGCTCTGCCCGGCAAGTACCCTGCCCAGCTGGGAGATCTCAATGAGGAATCTCAACTCCTGAATCCTAGATGATGATTGACTTCTTAAGGGCCCTACTAGTCAAACCACAGCTCTTGATCAATGCCCTGAGTGACAGCCACTATGATGGGATGAAATAACTGAGGCATGGTCCTTCCCTCCAGCAGCTGACTCTCTACCTGCCTGAAACAAAAACTAATGGACCTTAGCCATTGCTGCTCTAAGATACTACTGGGGGGGGGGGTTATCTTTTGAACACAAGAAGCATTTTTTACAGCATTTATGCTCCTTTTGTATTTATTCTATGTAGACTTAATGCATGGGGAGGAGTCTGCACCAACGTTCATCAGATAGACATGGAACACCATGTTCTCTCTCATCCATTACTGCTGTGTGTTGCTCAAATTCTTAGTAGCAAATGCACATTGCTTCTACAAAAACAAAGGCATTTTTAATATTCCACCAAACAACAGAATGTGTGTATGTACATGCACATATATGCAGATATATATATATATAAAGGAATTTGCTAACACTAAGGAATTGCTAAATCAGATGAAAATGTGACTGTTTTTTTAAAAGAATCCTTATTTTTTGGAGATACAAACTGAAATATTTACAGACAAAATAATGCCTGGGATTTATTTCAAAATAATCCCCAGTGTGGGAAGGTGGAGGTAGGCTATAGATGCTACTAGACTGGCTATACGTTGTTAATTGTTGAAACTGGATGATAGGTATATGAAGATTTGTACAATATATGTTTGAAACTTTCCATGCTATGTCACTAAAAAAAAAAAAAAAAAAAAAAAAGGAACCCCTTTCAAGGCCAGCTGGTAAGCAATGTTTCCCCAAAGCTGAGCCAAGCATCCAGCTGGTGGCTTTTGTACCTGGGCTTTTCCCGACCCTTGGCTTCCTTTTCCCTTTAACTCTGGTGAACTGCATTTGTTCTCGGCACTGTCTGCCCACACCCGCACCATCCCCCGAAAACTTCTAGAGTGTCACATCTGTTGGTACATTCTGTTGTCCAGGCCATCTCCATTCAACCTTACCCTTGCCCCAGGGCACAGAAGGAATGACCTGAGCAACATTCCCACACACCTCAGTTCAAAATCCCCACCATCAGAGACGGAATATTTTGGCATTGGGGGCAGGGGTGCACGCCACCCTTTCCCTCAACCAATACCTGCCAGTCATCCACTTTGTGGAAGGCACTGAGCCAGGTACTGGGGAGCCAGAGATGAACAAGACAAAATTGCCATCTTGGGAGTTTTCATGCTAGAAAAGGAGATGCTGTAAATGTCATCTCCCCAGACCCCCAAGATTTAGGGTTGGGGCAGGGTGGGGATTCTCCAAGACAACCCCGAATCACCCAGAATCTTGTCCAAAATAAGGACTTTCAACCCGAAAGATATAATCTGATGCCAAGAGCTAGAATGTCATCCAACTACTCACCCCAATCCAGTTCCCCATGTCCTGGGACACAAGGACCAAAACAACAGAAGTCCACCACATAAGTAAATAGTGATAAAGGAAAGGGCACCCAAGCCTTGCCAGTTCAGTTCCACCGGGAACCGGATTCATCAGAGATGTTACAGCCTTTGTTATCACTTTGACAAGATTTCTCACTCACTTTTTTGTCAACTGCTTTAATTTTTTTGAGGGGAGGGGTACTGGGATTTGCCTCTGAGTCTCACCCCCAGCCCTTTTTATTTTTTATTTTGAGACTGGGCCTTGCTAAGATACTCAGGGCCTTACTAAGTTATTGAGGCTGGCCTTGAACTTCTGATCCTCCTGCCTCAGCCTCTTGAACCACTGGAATTACAGGCATGCACCACTACACCTAGCTGCTTTAACTCTATTTTGTTAAGTTTTTTTATTTAGTGTGACAAGGCTTGTTTACTTCCACTGCAGTTTACTTCTCTTAATTATTTTGTTATTTACAGTAAATGTTTTTAACTCTTATTTCTTAACTTTTCAGTTCTACTTTATCATCTTTCCTGTAGAAAACAGTGGATTTACCATTCTTCCTTTACCCCTGCCTTCTTCTCCACCTGTCTCTACTACACATGTACACTTCCTTTCTCTCATCCCCCTTTTCTCCACTTGCCTATCTGCAATCTGTCATCTCCTTTCCTCCCCCTCCTCTGTGTGTGAGTATACTTTTGAATAGATATGTTTATTTTCTCAATGATTGCTATTTATATAACTGTGATTATGTAAACTGTTCAGAGCTGAGATGTGTAGTATTCTGTGATTACATTTCCTCCCTTGGATAACTTGTATTCCCTGGAATTAATAATTGTCATATTCATTTGCTTGGTATTATAGGTACCCAACACTAACTCAAACCCCTAGCTCTAGTTATACATATCCTCCCTCAAAATGTTAAGAACAGGGGCTGGAGCAGTGGCTCAGCAGTTACAGTGCTTGCCTGGCACGCGCAAGTAGGTGGGTTCAAAGCCCAACACCACTTACACAACAAAGTGTCTGAGCAACAAAAGCCACTTGAAAAACTAAGTTGACTCTTTCAAAAACAAATGTTAAGAACATATTTCTAACCCACTTTTTTTTTAAAAGAGGGACAGTGAGAGAAAGAGAGAGAGAGAATCAATTTTATTTTAGATTTTCCACATGGCTTTGGTTGCTCTGACACTTCGTTGTGTATGTGGTGCTGCGGTTTGAACCCACGTGCTCAGGCATGCCAGGCAAGCACTGTAAACTCTGAGCCACCGCTCCAGCCCTGCATGATCTTGATAACACGGTCATGTGAATGCTTGTTCGTTAGAGAACCATTGCGCCTTCTTTGGTAAAAACTCTGATGATGTCTGTGATCGGTGCACAAGGATTTCCAAATCTCAGCAAAATAGAAGGAAACTGCTTTGGGACAAACGTTTTCAAATTTTCTTACTTTTTTACAATAATGGAAATAGAATGCATAAATATTTTAATTTATTCATCCAGATAGAGGGTCTGCTGTATATTAGTTGTGGATTTACCATTGTTCTGATGCAAATGTACACTTCGCCTTCTTTTGCCTGTAGACGATACGCTCCAAGCAGGCAGACCATTTCAGTGCTGCTGTTCTGATCTCTCTTCAGCACCTGGCACAATGCTAGCACACAGTTGGCATATACTTATCATGCATACAGTTGGTGCTAGTAAACATTTCTTGGACTGATTCCCAATACGCTTCAAGAAATAAATTTTTTCATTAAAGCTCAGTGGCACATGCCCAGAGATAGTTCCCTGTGTCTTTGCATCCAGGTCCCAGTGAGACCCACTAGCAAGGCCTTAATCTCCCTGGACTCATCAAGTATGAGACCAACCACACACCACCTATGGGACATTTCCACCCAGATGCTGAATCACCAGCTCAAGTTTTCCAAGTGCAAAGCCAAGCCCACCCACACCTGCTGCCCCGACAGTCCTAACTATCTCAGCGATCCACCAGGTCATCTTCCACATGCTCTGGCCAAATACTCTGGGTCATTTATGATGCCTGTCTTGTCACACTGTTCATCCAATTCCTTCACAAATCTTTCAACTTTACCTTCAAAATCCAGCCACTTCGCATGATCTTTCCTATCACGGTTACCACCGATCTCCTTCCTGTTCTCCCTGCTCCTCTTCTGCCTCTTCCACCTCCTCTCAATTCAGCAGCAGGGGTGACAGGGCTGCTAAAGCCCTCCAGTGGGTTCCCAGCTCCAAAGATGAGCTCCTCTCCCTCTGCTCCAGCCACACTGGCCTCCTGGCTATTCTTCAACACATCAGATCACACCTCCACCCCAGGACCCTTTGCCTTGGCTTTTCTCTCAGATGACCCATCTTATTTCAAATCATCCTCCCCCAACACTTCCTGTCCAACCCCCTGCTCTAATTACCTCCAAAATCTTACTACCACCTCACTTGTTAGATTCTCTTCTGGGAGCCCTCACTAGATTGTAAGCTCCAAGAAGGCGATGATCTTGCCCATTTTGTTCTCAGCTCTGTGTCCAGCACCCAGAACAGTGCTGTGTGTTCAATGTGTGTTAAATTAATAAAGTAATCCCAAGATTTCTGGAAATATTTTTGTATTCCCATTGGGAAGGGGAAATCATAGAATGTTCTTAAAGATATGATTCAGAGCCAGCTGCTGTGACACACATTTGTAATCCCTGCTACTAAGAGATTTGAGGCAGGAGGATTGAATAATAGAAGCCAGACTCAGCAACTTACTAAAATCCTATCTGCTAAGTTGCTCAAGGCATTGCTAAGTTGCTGAGGCTGGCTTTGAACTTACAATCCTCCTGCCTCAGCCTCCCAAGCCACTGGGATTACAGCCATACACCACTGTGCCTGTCTGAAAATAAAATTTTAAAAAGCGATAAGGATATAGGCAGTGAATGAGGCCCTGGGTCCAATCCGTGGTACCACAAACTAAATAAATAAATGAATAAATAAATAAATAAATAAATAAAACTTGTATATTTATACATATGTATTATATATGATTCAGTTCATAGCACGTGTGTGTGTGTGTGTTCTTAAGGCTTTTCTCAAATTAGTAAGTTACAATAAATTTCAAGAGGGATGGAAATCTCACTTCATTTTTACTATCTCTCACCCATCCCAAGTCAGGCACCACGCCCTGCTCCCAGGCCCAGAGCTGGAAAACACCTGCTCAGGGAACCAAAGGAGGTGCAGCCACCACCTAAAGGTGATTACCCAACAAGTGTAAGGGGAAGAGAACTGAGAAAGGCAAGAGAAATTAGCACATAGATGAGAAACACATGTTTAAGAACTCCTCAAGCTGTGAGTCAGCTGAGTAAAGCTGGCACCAGAGTGACAAATTAATTTCATGACCCTGTTGCTTTCATTGGGAGCTGTAGGACCCTTTTTAAAAAATCAAGTGATATGCAGAAAAAGGGCCTGTGTGTGTCCACATATCTATACAGAGCAACCTGACTACAAAGGAACTTGCTTTGGTTTTGGTCCTGAAGATTGAGCTCAGGAACTCTTTGCCACTGAGCTACATCCCAGCCCTTTTTATTTATTTTGACACAGGGTCTTGTAAGTTATTGAAGGTCTCCCTAAGTTGTTGAGGCTGGACTTAATCCTGCAGTTCTCCCACCTCAGCAACATGAGTTGCTGGGGTAACTTGCATTTCTTCTGTCTTGGCCACCGAGTTGCGTATGCCACCAGTCAACTAGAAACTTGCTTTGAATGTGTATGAACCACCAATTAGGTGCCCCAAGACCAGAAGATTCCGTATCTCCGGGAGCTCCAACAGGTGGAAGTGACCAGCACAGGCACCGCCCACCAGAAGTCACTGTGCTAAATGTTCCACTGGCCTATGAGACCTGCAGAGAGGGGAGCTGGTTCTGCCTGGAGAAGACTCAGACCCTGAAGGGTGAATGGAAACGAAGTTCATCAGGCAGAGGCAGAGGGGTCCCGGGAGGAAGTGCTGGCCGAGACTGCAGGAAGTGCTGGCAGAGACTGCACAGAAGCAGAGGCCTGAAGGTGGGAAATCCACGGTCAGGCATGGTTGAAGCTCAGAGTCCAGGGAGACGTGGAGAAATGAGAGGCTGAACTGTGATGTTAGGTGAGGGAGTTTGGTGTCCGCTTCTGAGAAGTGTCCCCTGGTCCCTCCCTTTGCATCCCTGCACACACTCCCCAGACTGTACTGTCAGCTAGGGGTCTTGGTACAGGGCATCAGCTGCCCCTCTGCTTTTTTTTTTTTTTTTCCTTTAAGAGAATGACAGGGAGAGAGAGAGAGAGAGAGAGAGAGAGAGAATCAATTTTTATTGATTTTTTTTTGAGTTTTTCACATGACCTTCGCTGCTCCAACACTTAGAAGTGTACATGGGTGCTGGGGTTTGAACCCGTGTACTCGCGCATGCCAGGCAAGCGCTGCAAGTGCCGTAACCGCCGAGCCACTGTGCCAGCCCCTGCCCCTCTGCTTTGAATGCTTCTTCCCCAGATATCTGCACATGCCACTCCCTCCCATCACAGGTCTCTGCTCCACCATCACCATCTCAGGGATGCAACTGAACACCCTCTATCTGCAAGGACACACACATACCCACGCACACACGCACCCACGCACGCACCTGCTTCTCACCTGGCTTACTTTTCTCCATAACATTTATATTGTGTATTTGACCACTGTTGGTCAAACTCCCACTAAAATGGGAGTTCCATGGCAGGCGCAATGTTTTATGGACTGCTATATCCTAAGCACCTATAGTGCACGGCACATAGCGGAGGTTCAATAAATAATTGAGGGATAAATGAATTAAAAGTATCTGTAATGCTTGAGTGATTTAGGTTGTTTGTTTCTGTCCCCTTCTACAAGATTAAAAATTGATATGACAGCAAAGATTATGCTTTCAGCTCGTAACCCCAGTACCTTGCACATGGCTGCACAGAGTTGGCACTCAGAAAATACAGATGGGTAGATGTATGGATGGACAGACAGATGCATTCTATAATTAGGAGGAGCCAGCAAAGGCTTAGAGAAACCGAACTGTACAAAGTTCTCCCTATGGGGAGGGGTGGCCGGATGGAGGAGAGACACTGCAGGCTGGGAACTCAATTAGGAATCTCCTGCCAGTGTCTCCATGAACGATACACAGGTGAACAGAGTTTGGGACAGAGTCCATTGTCATGGCCAAAGTTTAGTCAATAGGAGTCCCTATTGACTAAAGCCAAGTGTAAGTGCAGTTGAGGGGAGGGAGAAACCAAAGATCTTTGTTTAGTGAACCCCCAGGGGACATCCAGGCAGTAGGACAGTAAGGAGGAAAGAGGAAGGCTGAATCATGGGCACTGGCCTAAGCCAGGGGAATTCACTCATTCGCTCATCTTATTGAGCCCCTACCTCGTCCCAGGCACTTGCTATGCACTATCCACTAAGGAGCAGGCTGGCTGCAGTGCCCAACACAGGCCAGGTCGATACCTCTCGTTCTTAATTCCAAAAGTAAAGGCAGACAAAGGACAGGGGTGTGCACCATGAAGAAAATAAAACAGGATAACAGGAACATGATGCAGAGGCAATATTATTAGATGGGGTGCGCAAGGAGGACCTTCCTGAAGAGGTGGCTTTGGCCACGATGAGGCAGAGGACAGAAGTGAAAAGGAAATTCCTGCTTCACAGCTTCAATTTTCTTGAACAAGCCTGGGATGAAATCATCTGCCATCAGCGAGGAGATGGAAAGAGTTCTCAGCTAAATAGGAAAATATTAGAGCAAAATATTGGAGAAGTAAAAGGGGGAAGAAAAGAGATTAGGATGGGGCACCGCACTAAGGGTCAAAGCCACAAATATGTAAGGGATTCCATCAAAGCAAAGCATATGCATATTTTACAAATATTATATATTGATGACGTTTTAGATCCCTGCAGCTAGATAGAAACCAGCACTAATAGCCTAGTAAGGAGCTGGAGTCTCAGTCCCTACTTGGTATGATCTGGGTTAGTTGCGGTCTTTATTTGATTTTAATTAAATGTGATGGGCTGTGCAGGCTTTCATCACTTGGTTTGACCAGCCACAGTCCCAATTCCTTTTCCCACAGATCCCATTCACTTAGTCTGTTTCAGCTAGTCTCCCCACTCAAGCCATCCTGCAAACTAATCACCCCCTGCGTCCACCCTGCCGTACCTTAAATAACTCCCCAGCACCTACGGGATCAGCACCAAACTTTCCACGCAGGTGTTTATAACCAGGCTGCTGCCCAGCCTCCTCCCTCTCACTACCCAGGCTGTCAGGGCTCTCACTTCCTTTTTTGAACCTAAGCTCACTTGGATGGACAGACAGTTTCATTCCTCAGCTCCACTTCTGCCAGCTGTCAGGTCTTGGGAAGTTTGCTTAAACTTGGAGTTTTCGCGTCTATGTGATAAAGTGAATCCATTGCTTCCTAGGGGTTCTAAGAGGATTAAATGAGTTCAGTATGTAACGTCCAACACAGGGCTGCTGAGCAAAGTGTAGGCGTCCAGGTGTTGAAGCTGGAACGAGTGAGTATGGGTCCACAAGGCTGTTGTAGCTGGGGATGTGGCTCAGTGGTAAAGCACGCGCTTAGCATGCACAAAGCCCTGGGTTCGATCCCCAGCACCACAGACCCCACAGAAAAGACTGCTGTGCACTGACGCACTTATTACAACCCAGCAATGGGCCACACACAAAAGACATCAGATGCTTGCCCTTCAATATTTTCACTGTGTTCCACTTTATGATTCACCCCTTGGTTTCCATTGCAATCTACCTTGACTTATCTTAAAAGTCAACTTACATCTTTTAATCTTTGACTTATATTAGTATTCAACATATGTCCCTCAACCAGACAGAAAGTTCCTAGAGAACAGAAATTGTATCCTTTACTTTGGAGTATCCCCCACAGTGTGAAGTACAGAGGCTGCCATTTGCAGAGGTGCTAAATAGTTTCAGGGTAGTATACTGTGCTGAGAGATTGGTCCCTCTCTTCAGAGGGAAGGCTCCCTCTCCTCAGCTCCCTAACTACTTCCCATGGTCAAGGTCCCTAAGCCCAGCCTCCCCAGGAAGCTAGCCAGTGACATTCCCTTCTTCTTCCTGTGAAATGCCACAGCATTCACAGAACCAGCACTGTGTCAAAAGCTGCCTTGGAGCTTCTAGACTTTCAGGGCATGCAGAACTAAAGGGGACAAGCACATGACCCATTTTAACTCCACTGGGCCTCATTTTGTAAGTGTATTCCCTTCCAGCCAGACTGTGAGACCTCCAGGCTATCCTCAGGGTGTTTCCCACAAAGAAGAGGCAAAGTCCTATGTGAACAAAGACTGAGACTTCAACCACTACAGCTCAGGACAAGTATTCATAGTTCTGTCTCCTACAGCTCCACCTGGAAAACACCAGGGATGTGGGGTGAATTCAGACCCTCTGACATGTAAGAGAGTTGAGGCTCAAGACATGGAGGACCCTCATCCCCAGCCCAACTCCACCTCTTGTTAACTATGTGAGACGCAAGGCTATCCCAGACTTCACCAGGCCTCTGTTGTACCCAGTGAGATGACAGTGGTTTCTAGGGCATTTCCTAGATCTACCATCCCAACTCTATTAAATGCAGACAGATGAGTCAGAGGATTTCCTCCCTCTCTGGTCAGCAGCTAGTAGGAGGAGTTTGAAAGCTTCCCTGTGCCCTCTGCCCTCCCTCTTTTCTGGTATTTCATTCAATGGAAAAAAAAAAAAAACCCATAGGTTAAAATCTAAGCAATTGAAAAGATGTCCACATATGACTGTTGAAGTGATGGATGCAATGAGAGTTCTTTATATATTCCACCTGCTTTTATATAGGTTTGACCTCTTCTGTAATATGAAGTTATAACAAAAATAACAGTAAACCCACCTGATTCCACCTTTTCACATGATAACTGGATACCCACCTTCCTGATGGACCCCATGAACCCTCAAAAAGATATTGATCTTGCACTGGCACTTGCCTGTAATCCAGGCAATTTAGGAGGCTGAGCCAGGAGGATCGCAAATTCAAAGCCAGCCTCAGCAACTTAGTGAGGTCCTAAGCAACTTAGCAAGACCATGTCTCAAAAAAATATATAAAAAGGGTTAGGGATGTGGATCATTGGTTAAGCACCCTTGGGTTCAATTCCTGGTGTCGGGGGCGGGGAGGGGAAGTACTGATCTTTTTTAAAGAAAAAAACTATAACTGGAAATTGTAAGAATTCAAGACTTCTTAACTTGTACACGACTTCTTAACTTGTACACGGGAGAAAAGCGGTGTGAAGAAATAAGGGCAAAGGGGAAGAGTCATCCCTTAGTACATGCAGAGAATTTGTTGCGTGACCTTTGTGGATACCAAAACCTGTGGATGCCAAATCCCTTATGTAAGAAGGCACGGTATTTGCATAACCCTACACACATCCTCCTACATACTTCAAATCATCTGTAGTTCATTTACAATACCTAATAAAGTGCAAACACTATCTAAATAGTTGTTTTGCTGGGCTGGAGTGGTGACTCTGCAGTTGCAGCAATTGCCTGGCATGCATGAGGACACAGGTTTGAATCCCAGCACCATGTACACAACAAAGTGTTGGAGCAACAAAAGCCACATGAAAAACTAAATAAAAGTGATTCTGTCTCTAAAAAAAAATATATTTGTTACGCGGTACTGTTTAGAAAAGAATGACAAGAAAAGGTCTGCACATGTTCAGTATAAATAATAATTTTCTGAATATTTTCTATCCACAGTTGGTTGAATCCATGGATGTAAAACTAGTGGGTATGGATATCAGGCTGTACTTGGAGTCAGACTTATGGCTTTGAACTCTGTCTTCCCCACAAACTCTGACACTTTGTAACTTTTGACTTGAAACGCTCAAGTTCCCAGGGACCTAGACTCCTTAATTGCATTATTGCACAGCCCAAAGTAGGTTACCCCTAAGCCTCTACCACACACACACCTAAAGCATCATCAAACTTGTGGTTGCACGCGCAGGGCTGAGACGAACCATGTTCTCCTGCCCAGAGAGCATCATTCTGGGAGTCTAGGATGAAGCCCAGGAATCTACTTTTCCATCAGTCTCAGGTACCCCTAATGTAAGTGGTCCTCAGATCACACCTTGGAAACCTAAAGGAACAAGTGGAGCAGGCAGAGTGGCCACAGAGAGGGGCAAACTGCGTGACACTACATTAATCCACAGCAGCAAAAATTCCCAAGAATGCCAGGCATGGCCTGTAATTCTA
>PVKS010016516.1:0-43918 GCA_004027875.1 Aplodontia rufa | reverse complement strand
GTGTGAGCAACGAAAGGCACACGAAAAACTAAAGTTGATTCCCGCTCTCTCTCTCTCTCCCTCTCGCACTGTCCCTGTTTCTCTGAATGAAAAAAATGAAATAAAATGTATTTCTGAGTCTGAGGGTGTGGAGCCCCCAGACAGGCGGGGCTGCCTGCCTGCCGGTGTGTTTCCTTCTGTGCTCTTCGTCCTCGTGTGTTGTTGACATGGCTGAATTTGTACCAGGCGTACAACGGTGGGTCCTGGTTTTTGTTTCCGTCTTCTTCCTCTATGCAAAACTCTGGGGAGGGGGTGGAGAAGGGGATAGAGTGGGTGTTGTCAGGTCTCAGAGGACATTGAATCAGAGGGATGGGGACACGGTGAAGACTTGCGGGGGCCAGGCACGCTTTCCCTTGCGTCCTCACGGACTCGGTCTGGTGGCTGCAAGACGGATGGGTTGCACAGAACCTGGAGGAGACACCAGGGCAATGGCTGAGACCCCACAAGGAAAGTGGTACCCAGACTAGCACAGAAGGCAGCCAGGACAAGAAGGGACTTCATTGAACCCCAAACGACGCAAGTCCATGAGTGATTTTGACATCTGCATTCCTCTCGGAATCAAAGAAGGCTTTTGGTGAGCTCAGTGCAGGAACACAGCATTCACCACACTTCCAAAATGCACCGCCGGGGATGGCAGGACCGAGATGGGAAAAGCCATCTAGCCCGTGCGAAGACCGTGTCAAAACTGAAGTGTGCTAAAAGACACTCGGAGTCTCGCTGCATATAAATTGCAACCACCTGAAACCAGACTTTTTATGATTTTAGTTCTGCAAAAGCGCGCTTAGAAGAAAGTGTTTATAAAGTTGTTCCAAACTATTAAAAAAGTCCTTAGAAATTAAGTGGAAGTGTACCATTCCAAAATACTGAGAGCCTAGCACATTAACTCATGAAAAACTGCATAATTTCTCCTTTAAAATTTAAATTATTTTTCTGTAACACCCTTAACTTGGAAAAAGAAAAAAAAAACCCTTTTTTCTTTTTGGATAAAGTAGCTATATTCCTAAAACATAATTATTATAAAGGGGAGAGACAAAAGAACATTTTCTTAACTAGAGATGCAATTATATTAAATTTGTTCATTAAGGGAAAATTAACAATCCACTTACATAACAGAAACTTCACCTTGGCAAGGAAAATGTTCCTGAGCTACTTTCTCAGTGGGGAACAAGCAAAAAGAAAACAGAGACAGACTTTCATGACAAACCATCTATTTCAGAAAATAAAAACGGAGTTTTGCTGTGTCCTAGCTATGTGTAATAAATGGAACTTGGCTCCCAAGGTGGTATGATTTAAGAGAGGTCTTGCTCTAAATCGATACGGAAAGACAGCCTCATGCAAAGATCGTGCTAGGGATTTCTACAGATCTAAACGCCAAATCGAATCACTTGTCATTGTTCCAAAATAAACGTTCATAGGTCACTGATTTAGTAACGTGTTTTAATTGACTATTTAGCCGTAGTGGATAGCTTGGTCTTTGTATTTTAATTAATCATTTATTTGTTTATTTTTATTACCAGGGATTGAAGCCAGGGGTGCTTCAGCACTGAGCCACATCCCCAGCCCTTTTTATTTTGAAACAGAGTCTGGTTGAGTTGCTCACAGACTTGCTAAGTTGCTGAGGCTGGCTTTGAACTAGCCAACCTCCTGCCTCAGCCTCCTGAGCCACTGGGATTACAGGTGTGCACCACTGCACCTGGCTGTATTGTTTAAATGTACTTAATTACACCTAAATCAACTCATTCTATTAATGTAGGAATATTCACAAAAAGGGTCAGTAAAGAGAAGCAATTTAAAAGTCAAGTGTCACCCAAACTCTTTGTTCAGGCATTTGGAAGGGTTTGGGGAACACTAAATTCTGCAAGTTTGAAGAGTTTCCTGAGCTTGCCTTCCCAGTCTCCCCCTTTAATGTTGCTCCAGCTGATGCAGTCGGAGATGGAAAGGGGGACGCAGGAAGAAAGGGGCCCAGAGACTGGCTCCCACTCTGGAAGCTGGCCACTTCTGCTCCTGTCACTCAAGAAGGCGCCTCCCATGTCAATCCCACAATGTTTGTGCTTATATCATCCGATGGCTTTTCTTGAGTCGAATTAGAACGGACTCTATTCTTTGTGGTTTCTTTGAATTTTATGTATTTTTTCATCTGGCCTTTGTTTCTCCAACACTTTGTTGTGAATATGGTGCTGGGGTTCGAACCCAGGTCCTCACACAGGCCAGGCAAGTGCTCCAACTGCTGAGCCACTAATGAAGAAGGAGGAGTGCAGACTCTTCACACAGTGAACAATTCGACAAATATTGTGAAAACCAAAGTCACAGGACTACTCGACACCCCGTCACATTCCCTTCCCGAGAAGAGCACGTACCCTCATGTTCAGGGCGCGTCTCTGGTCTCTGGCTGTCTCCCCTGCTCTAATTCCCTGGCATGCCTGCGTGCCCCCTTCAGACAGAATTGCTGGAACACAAGTCCCCTGGCTGGCGCGGAAGGACGGAGGGGAGTGAATGTGTCCCGTGGGCAGATGCCTTTCAGCCCCCTCCGGAGCGGGAGAATTGCTCAGAGTATTCTGTCGTCTGCTGAGGACTCAACCTCCGGCCAGAAGCGCCCTCCCTTGCCTTCCGAGCAGCGTGCGGGTACAAATTCAACCGTAGTGGGAAAAGCGGTGAGCAGAAAAGCAGGTTTCACACAGGGCAGACAGCGCAAGAGCAAAGGCAGTGACATCAGAACGCAAGTGAACGGTCAGCCAGGAGCTGCTGTTCTAGGCTAACGACTACATGGCGGGCACGGGCACTACCCCTGCGTGACAGATGATGGGAACAGGCTGACAGGGAAAACCATCATGCTCGGGGACACAGGACGAGAGAACGATGGATTGAAGACCTAGCCCAGCTCTCTCAGACGATACACCCACTCCCACCAACCGTGGCGGCAGAACGCGCACCCAGGGGTGACCACAAGTGACAGCCTTGGAAAGAGTTGGGGCAACATCTGCCTGGAGGGAGTTTTCTATTGTACTGTGCACACGGCTGGATCACGTGAATAATAACCAAAGAATGTAAAATCCGTCACAATTACAACGAATACTACTTACGATGAAAACGAATGGTAGCTGTGGTGTTGTAAAGGAAAACTGTGCGTAACGAGAAGCCAGACACTTCACTGCTATTACTATCAGCTTGGACTCTTGAGCACTGTCATAGCATTTTTTTTTCCTTTTGTTGGCTGTTTGTAAGATGGAAATTTATAAACTTATGCACTTGAAAGAAGCTGCACAGTGCATTTGGCGACTCTAAGGTGTATTTTTCTGTCTTTGCTGCTATTTAGATATATATAACTGATGAGAACTTATCCATCTCAAATAAGTGACAAGGTGCACTTTGGGCACACCGTGGATGTGAACTATAGATGGGTGTGTGGAAGCACACATCTATGTGTGCAAATATATCAAACAGTATGACAAACTATACAACTTTGTTCATGTTAAGATACGCACAGGTACACACAAGTATAAATATAACCTAAATGTAGTTATAAGTATGGGTTAGACATAAACATATATCACCTTCCTTTAGTCAGCTTTTTCATTACTGTGACCAAAAGACTCAAGAAGAACAACCTAGAAGAGGAAAAGTATTCTGACTCAAAGCTGCAGAGGTTTTGAGTCCATGGTTGGCCGACTCCATTGCTCTGGGTCCAAGGTGAGCAGAACATCATGGTGGAAGGGCGAGGAGGAGGAGAGCAGCTCAGGACCTGGAGCCAGGAAGCATAGAGCTCTGCTCACCAGGGACACAATATAAACCCCACAGGCACAGCCCAGTGACCTCCTCCTCGAGCCACACCCCACCTGCCTGCACTCACTACCCAGTTAGTCCATGCAAGTGGATTAATCCACTGATTGGGTTACACTTCTCAGGACCTGGCACCAGGAAGCAGAGAAAGAAAAGTAGGGACAGGATATAGTTCCCAAAGGCACAGCCCAGTGACCCCCTCCTCTAGTCATACACTACCTGTGTACACCCACCACTAAATTAACCCTATCAACGGATTAATGCACTGCTTAGGTTAAGAGTCTCACAAACCAATCATTTCACCTCTGAATATTCTTGTATCGTCTAACACAAGAGCCTTTTGGGAACACATCATATCTAAACCATAACACATTTGATACTATTATTTTAAATGTCTACGAATAGCAATGCTTTAAAAAAGTTAGCATTGCGATGTTTTCCCAAATATTACCAAAAAAAGAACTGCTGCTGTTTTATGATGTTTCTACTAAATAGCTGACAGTCATGTAGTTACA
Organism: Aplodontia rufa; assembly: GCA_004027875.1. Lineage (NCBI taxonomy): Eukaryota > Metazoa > Chordata > Mammalia > Rodentia > Aplodontiidae > Aplodontia > Aplodontia rufa. The sequence goes on along the minus strand of PVKS010016516.1, from coordinate 39,587 downwards.
CGTTTATATCTCATGACCTTCTTTGCAGTCAAAAGATGATTAGCAATTCATCTGCTCCATGCATAACAGTTCATAAATACGGTATGCACATATTTACTGTCACATTATCATGCTCCCTAGAAGATATTCGATGTCATGGATTTTTGACAAAGCATCCAATTGTTAAAGCTATATTTGTGTAATGAAGGGGTTGCCTTTTAATACAAGAAGTTATCTTAAGGACAAGGTGCAGATTTCTTTTTCTCCTTTTTCCAAATCTTAGAACAAAATGCAGTTTTCAATGGAATGGCACCCTCCCAAGAATGATGTACATTTGCAAATGATGTGAATTGCAAATATTGAATATTCCCATGAGCACCTCCATTTCCTTTAGTGTTCCTGTGCTTTGGAATACTGAATCCTTTTCACTGATTTCTTCTGAATGTGCGGGATGCTCATTCAAGACTTGGTGGACTGGGATCAATTGTAGTAATGTTTGTTACCGCTTGTTACTACACGTTCTTCCCCTAAACACACTTGGAATACTTTTGAGGGAGCTCACTGCTGGTGTCCTCCTGCTTCAATTTCAGTCTTACCTACCTAAGCGTAATAGTGTATACTTTCGTTGTGGCAAAGATGTGAACAGTGATTGACACAAACCCACCGAGAGAAAGAAATCATCTCTCATGCTCAGCCCAATACCCCTCCTACCCAACCTCCAAACATAAATGTTTTGCCCTTCCCCACTCAGCTTTGCTTAATAGGAGTTGTCATTTATTTAAAATTTAGTGCATTTTATGGAGAACAGTGTCTTCCACATAGTGACCCTCACATCCTGGAGGATGAGTATCTTAACACACTCTTCCCGGGGATATGAAGAGTACACTATATATATTTGGAATGCTCTTGGTGTTGGAGAAGAGTGGACAGATGGGTTGTTATAATGGGATATGGAATAAAGGGTGAGAAGCTTAGGTTAAGATGAACTTTTGTTAGTAAGAGTAAATTATATAGAAGGATTTTGTAAGAAAAACACACATAAAAAATACTGAAATTTTGCCAAGGTGAGCTTGCAACTATTTCCTTCTGTCTGCCTTCTCCTATGAGGGTTCAAGAACAAAAGATTCCCTACAGAGAGCACATCGTCAAAGGGCTTAGGGAATTCTCAAGTTTGAAGCCATTGATTAGGTCACAGATTCCAGAGCGGATGCTGTCAAAGAAGACAAGGATCTTGCAGACTGCCTTAACAGTGATAACAAGCTAAGGGGCCAGGGCTGCCTCTCACTGCACCATCAGTTCTCCTCCTCTTCTGAAGCCCTTGCCTCAGCCCTGTAACTCCACCTACTCTACTTTCATTTGTTCTCTCCTTTTATTTCCTTTCCCGTTGAACCAAAAGTCCTGCCTCTCCTTACGTATACATAACAAACTCAATCACTACACCCCGACTTAATGACCGCAAGATGCATGCAGAATGCAGCAAAGAAGTTGTGGGAAGACTTCCATCTACTTTGCTAGAAGTCTCTGAGGATTAGGCCTAGAAGTAATGAGGAAGTGTTAGTCTACCTACCGAGGCCATCTCTGCAAATTAGGATTTCCTGGAGACCTCACAGGGAAGAACAGAGCTTGGGTCAAGACAGAATTGGTATATTTGCATGTTTCAGAGGTCTCTGGCCAAAACACCACAGAATACCTCCATCTCTTTTGTTATGCTTCCTGAAAGATTTGTCACCTCCAAAACTCATGATGGAATTTAATCCCTATTGTGAGATATTAAAAGATGGAATGGGTGGCATCTTAAGAGGAGTTAGGGAACCAAACTAAAAGAGCTGGGGATGGGGCTCAATGGGAGAGGACCCTTGGGTATAGTTAACAGGGCAGCAAATAAATAAAAAATAAATAAATAAATAAATGATAAAAAGATGATGCATTCATGAAATTAATGGATTCATGACTTAACATACATAAGGAACCCTGTAATTCAATAACTAAAAGAAATTAAAAAATAAATAGTAACCTGATTTTAAAATGAGGAGATTTCACTGTGCCTTCTACCAATGAAGAAATACAAATGACCAATAAACACATGCTCAACGTCACTAACCATCAGAGAAGGCATATCAAAACCATAGTGAGATATTACTTCACACCTGTAGAAATGGCTATTACAAAGAAAGAAAGAAAACCCCAAAAGAGAGAGAACATGAGTGAGGATATGGGGAAATCATTTGCACAGTGTTGCTGGGGATGTAAAAAGGCATAGCCCCTTCTGAAAACTGTGTGGAGGTTCCTCCACGAATTAAAAACACAACTGCCACACGGTAGAGATGAACTATCAATTCCTCTACTCAATTAATAAAAAAGTAGAAATCAGGATCTCGAGAGATACCTGCTCTCCATGCTTAAGGCACTAGTATTCACGTGTAATTGGCATGGGAAGATGAAGATCAGCCCAAGAATCCAGAAGAAGCAAAGTAAATATGGGAAGTAAGAAAGATAAATTCAACAGACTGTTGGACTCAAGGACAGTTGGCACAGAAAGGTTCCTGGAGATCCTGTGCATGATTTTCCTCATTACGAAGGTTGTTTTAGTATATTTGGGCTGCTATAACAGAAGGCCACAGCCTGGGTGGCTTACAGTCCACAGACACTGACTGCCTACAAGTCTGGAGGCTGAAGCCCAAGGTCCAGGCAGAGAAGACCCAGTGTCTGGGGAGAGATTGTTTGTGGCTCATAGACAGCACCTTTTCTCTGGGTCCCCACATGATTGAAGGGGCAGGGAGCTCTCTGGGTCTCTTTTATAAGGATACTAATCCCACTAACAGGGCTGGACCTCATGAGCTCAGTACCACACAGAGCCCCATCTCCTGCTACCATCTCCTTGAGGAAGACAATTTTAACCTGGGTTTTGGGAGGGCACACAACAATTTGTGGGATTCATTACACACTAGGTTTTAATTCCTGCTCAAGTTGGAATTTGTCTAGTCTGCAGAATCTGTTTTTTTTTCTTTTTTGCATTTAAGAATGGAGCAGTTGGGGTGGAAAAATCAGATATTGAAACCATGTGGTCCTGCCTTGCAGTATTGGGTCTGTTACTCAGAGTCCTTAGATTCACATAGCTGGCTGCTCTTCTCGACAGACATGAGTATACCCGACTCCAAAATGGATTGGAAGTGTTTGGTAGGTGATCTTCTTCTCCTTTCTAGTTCCCTCTCCCTCAGCTCTCACCCATGTCTGTCTTGGGTGAGAGTGATGTCAAAGATCTCACCATTTCCAAGATGGGAAAGAGAGGAAGATGAATGTCTACATATTATATATCCTTTGCTGGCTTTTATTGGTTTTCAACAAATACTTTAATTCACTCTTAGCTTTTCTTCAAAACCACAAGGAAATAAAATACAGATAATGAATACCATCACTTTGAAAGATGTAAATTCCTGCCAAGCCACTGACCCTCCCTGCACTGAACAGCTTTTATTAATGACGTTCTTCACACCTGGGGCTGAAATGACTCCAGGAAACCATTGTGCATTGGGACAAAACTTAAGGAAAGGATGATTTTACCAATAAAATCACGATGGAATTATAACCACAGGGTTTTCACTTCCTTACAAAGAAATTGTTTACCATTTGCGTAGGCTCATCAATTGAAAAGAAATGGAGACATTTAAACTCCTTTCCCTTGGAGGTGATTACAATAAAAACTGACATCGTATGAAATTCTAGAACTCTAAAGCTAACGTCTTTTAAAAATGAAGAAAAACAATCATGCTATTTAACCGTACCAGTTGTTTTCCAGTGGGATCCTTTGGGTAAAAAACACCTACACACCTATCAGTGAATTATTTGGATTAATAGGAAACAATTCATAATCACGCTCCAGAAAAAAATTAAGCAATTTTAACATAAATGCGCATGTAGATTCAAGGTCTGGAGTTAAAAGTGCAAAGAAGAGCTTTGGAGCTAAAGAACAGAGAAGAATGAATGGAGGGAACCTGATTCGCAAGATCACAGACAAGCTTAGCATTCTGGGTGGATGAGATTGTAAATACAAAAAGCTTAAGTGACAACAACGGCCTTTAAGTTAAACACAATTTTGAAAAAGCTTCACAACTTCTTGTTGGCCGCTGAGTGCATCTCCCCCACCCCCGGGTCTCTTCTCTGTGCTCAGTCTCATTGGGGGTGCTCTAACAGAAGAACGTCATTTATTAAGTAGAGATGTCCTTGGCCAGGGTTTTTACATACCAGCAGAAAGTTACAACAATAGTAAACCAAGAAGATCCAAGTTCAAACATCATAATCATGCTTGACAATAGGATACGATTCCCTTTGATAAGCCACTGGCACTTCTTAATAAAATTGTTCCTGATAGTTCACTTGAGATGTTATTATGAAATTCTGGAGCCCAGGGGTGTATAGAGACACCCAGTGCTCACAGTTCTGATGCCTTCTCGCTGGGTCCTCACACGGTGGAAGGGACAGGGAATGCTCTGGGTCTCTTCTATAGGGAGCCTAGTCCCATCCATGGGCTGCACCCTCATGACCTCAGCATGGCATGAAAGCACAACCTTGTAACACCATCAACTTGGGGATTAGCTCCCAAAGTAGGAAGTGGGGCAATCAGATACATTCAGTTTATAGGAATTTCAGTTTTTGAACGAGTCAGAAACATTGAGTCACGGCATTACATTGCTTGCAAGGGCAGGCAAAAGGTGCCCACAATGTCACAGAACATGCTGTGTCATTATATGAGCATTCTTTGACACATGTACATATTAGAGGGGCACCTGCTGTGAACGACACCAAATGATAAATAACTATCACTTATGTAGACCAGGGAAGACCTTAGAGACTAAAGATCAGTTGACTTGAAGTATTTCCATAGATGGCTTGTGTGCACCAGGGGGACTCACTGGGAATGAGCTGGAATGGCAGTGAACTCTCTAGGAACAGGGCAGGCCTCCTTTTGGGCAGTGCTACCAGATTTCTCCATCCTCAGGGTATCAAGAATACTTGTGCTAACATGGAATTTGAAAACTCGCATGTTATAGTCCTTCAAGTGGTAGCTGGTAAATCAATGCTCCAAACAGATACTGAGTATAGAGCCGTATCACGTGCAAAAGAATTTTGAGACTGCCAATACAGCTCTGCATTATTCAACAGTATCTATCAGCGATTTGTATGGAAGGACTATTGGAATATTTACCCTACATGGGAACGTTCAAGAAAAGAAAGATTTAGAAAGATAAGACAAAAAACAATCACCAGCAGCAGAGGCTAAGATGTGATATGGCTTAATTAAAATTCACATGAAGATTTTTAATAGGATACAAGGTAAGTTCAGCAGATTTAGAACGCTAAAGTTAATGCTACTTCAGTTCTATTAATAGGGTGACATTCTTCAGACAAGAAAGATGACTCAGAATGGAGGTGGACTATTTTTTGGTTGTGCATTTTAAGAGGGATAGTAATTGGCATATCAAGGGAACACTAATCAGGATGCTGCGCATACAAAAACTGTTTTGGATACAAAAGATGTTTAACAGATGCAATCACTCTGGAATAAGCCACATGTCACTCACAGCAAGCAAGAATAGTAAAGGTGTCTTTAAATTTGAGTCCTCTCTCAGTGTGTTCAAATGTCTGTCTACAGAAGAGAGAAAGGGTTCCAGCGTCATCTCAGAAACAAGAGTGAGGGCCTTGTACAAAACAACAAACAGGATCTTCTAAGAGCGACCCAACCTCAAATGATGAGCCCCTTCAAGGCTGTTGTTCCTGTGCCCTGTGTGTGGGGAGAGGGCTGCATATCGTCATAGGTAGGGGACAACACAGAAGGGATAGCCTCACAAAGAGTGACGGAATTCTTCCGTCCCAGCCTGATGATTCCATCAGTCCATAAGCAAAATCATCCCCTGAGATATATCAAAGCACAAAGGAGAGAGCAAGTGTAGCAATGGACCAAGAACCCCAAAGAACAAGCACCCTCTGTTTAGCAAGGCATTTCCACAACGCTCCCTGCTCTACCCCGTAGACTGCGAATGAGAGTGAAGGAAACCCGACAGGAAGATGATAATTAACCAACAATTTGGCAACATAATTTAATTATGGGTCATTGAAATGTTTTGAAACAGCCACAAAAGCAATTTGCATCTTCCTAATTAGCCCCATTTATAACCCCTCCTAAACCTTCCCTCGCCAAGCGCCACAGAAAATCATTATAATCAATGGAAATTACCAAGCAACAGCACATCTAAGAAATGAGTACAAGACAACACATGTATGCGGAACTCGGGACCCCAACGGGGAGCTCTCTTGAACTTCCCAACTCGGTCTATGTCAAGGCTCAAGGTGACAGCCCTAGCTGCCTGTCTACAAGGTCTCTTGCTCTTGCATCCACTCCTAGCATTGTGATGTCACCAGCCTTGGGACCTTTAGCAGATCTGAGTTGATGTGGGCACTACTGAACCTCCAGAAGAGTGAGCTAAACAGACCACTTCTCTTTACACAGATAGATAGGTAGACAGATTCACAGAGATTGACATCATGTCTCTCTCTCTCACCTATCATTATCTATCTTCCAATCATCTGATTCTATTATCTACTTATCATATTGCTCTCTTATCCATCCATCCATCCTCTATCATTTTCTATCAGTATCTCTCTACCATCTACATCCATCACTCTTTCTATCATGGATCTATCCATCTGTCCATCCATCAACTGTCTGTCCATCATCTCTCATTATCTCTGTTCTCTATTTTACTATTTACTATCATTCACATCTATAAGGTTATTTATCCTTTATTTATCTATCATTATCACTCTATCTATCCCCACAACATAATTTATCTATCCATCTTATCTATAACCTTTCTCATTGATCTATCTGTATTTATTGATCATCTATCTACATATCATTGATTCATGGATGCTTTCATCCATCTATCCATTTTTCCTTTTTCTACTTGTTCACTATCTATTATCTATCCATTCATCTGATTTACCTGTCATTTACCCATTCAGTCACTCTGTTTCAGTCACTCCATCTACTCTATCCATCTATTCATCATACATTCATCTGCTCTGTTAATCTGTCATCTATATGGTTATATAATTATCATTACCTTTCCTTCCTCCCATCCATCCATCCATTCATCCACTCTGCATGCCTAACTATGTATCTTTGTTTCTATCATTTATCAATCTATCTTTGTATCTATCTTTATATCTGTCATGTATCAATCTTTGTAGCTATCAATCTGTCTTCGGATCTATCTATCTATCTATCATCCATCTCTTTTTGTAGCTATCTATCCATTTCTCTATATATGCATTCAGTCTGGCTCAGTTACCAGATGTCTCTTTCATAAATTAAATTCAATCCACTATTGCAAGAGGAAACTTTGTTTTAAGGCTTATGGACTTTGCATTTGACTTACCTTCTAGACATCCCCCTGGCCTGAGCAAGAAACACCCCCAAGCCTGATTAAGTGATGCACACCCTTGACCCTGCCAGGTGCATGAGTTGCTCTTACAGCTACCTGACAGCCATGTGCTGTCTCATATCGTCCATGACACCAGCCTAAGGAGCTGTCTTGAGGGGCACATTCAACACTTTCTGCCTTCAGCCTCAACCTGAACCACCACAAACAGAAAATGTGATTCTTAAGTACAGATTATAACACGGCAGCATTGCCTTTCATGCATGTTATGGTTTGGCTCTGAAATGCACACAAAGGTCATGTGCTGAAGGCTTTGGCCATTGGTGTGTGGCACTATTGGAAGCAGTGGAACTTTCAGGAGGTACAGCTGATAAGAAGGAAGTTGAGTCGATAAAGCAACGTCCTTGAAAGGGTTACTTTGTCCCTGACCCTTTCCTCCATCCATCTGTCTGTCCCTCTTTCTCTGTCCCCAGCGGCCATGAGATGAGAAGTTCTGTTCTCCCACTCACTGTCCGCCATGATAGTCTGTCTCACTGAAGACCTGAAGGCAACTATGGATGAACACCTATCACACCGTGAGCCAAAGACGTCTCTCAACTTGTTGTTTTCTCCTCTAGTATTTTGATACAGTGTGAGCAAACTGACCAATACAACCTGCTCCTGGAGCAAACTTAAGAAATACCTGCATTAAAAAATAAAAGTTACTTGCTTGATCCAATGTTAGCCAGGCTACCAAACCTTCTCCTGGACCCCTCAGTACACTTCTGTGCAAAACTGAGTTTTAACAAGAATCCTGCTAAGTCAGTTTAACAAGAATCCCCCAACCACCACATCTGATCACCCCTGGCATCTGGCTGTACCCCTCGCTCTGCACCCACCCGAGGTGACTTCTGATGACTCCAATATCTCATTGGATCCCTCGCCGTCCACCTTCTACAGTTGATCTGTTATCACCCTGATATCTGATTGGATTGTCCCCCTCCCCATCCCCAGGTGACATCTGAGCACTCAGCCCTGTTAAACAGGGCTGATAAACCTATAGGGAATGAAGAGAGGCCATGGACACACCTCACACCACTCTCCAATTTATTTACTTTCTTTGTCCAAACACAGTGAGGGCCAACTCACAAGATGAAGCCCATTGAACATCTTCCACAGTGGACAATGGAGTGAGGATGAAAAGAGTGGCCCAGTGGGGTAAGGGGAATGAGAGGAAGAATTACAATGCAAGCCCAGTCTTCAAAGGAGCAAACTTTGTTTAAGAACACAAAGGATTACTGTCTCACTAATTCCTCACCCACGTCAGACAAGTGTTCTCTTACCCATTTCACAGGGAGAGTGTTGAAACTTGCATCATTTCCCACAGCTGTCTGAGGTTGGAAGAGTGTGGAATTCAAAAGAAAAACCACGGATTGAACCCTGGTTTATGTGGCTCCCACTACAGATACTCCTGCACCTAGGATGGGTTACATCCTGACAGACCACCGCAGAAAGACAAAATCATAACTCAAAAATGCGATGAGTACCACTAACCTGCCACACAGCCCAGCTTCACAACAGTGCACTGTGGAGAAGGAGCACTTCCCCTTGCGATCCTCTGACTGACCGGAATACTGTCCAGCGTTGGAAGATGGTACCAACGCTCGAATAGCCGGCTCAGGAGAAGTCAACATTCAAAGTCCCAGGTACAGTTTCCACAGTGACCCCACCCATGATGGTGGAAATACGTAACTGCAATGGTCACACTTTAAAGACCATCTGTACCTTGTTCTCACCGTGACCTACAGATGTGTAAATTCTCATTCTACAAGCCAAGAGAAGAAACAGAAACTAAGTAGGATAGAGAGTGCATTAACCCAGATTTCCACTCAAGTAGACGGATGGCATAAATAGTGCTTACTGTCCTACCAAGCACCTGGTACAGCCTTGAGTGTTTCATAGAGATGATGATGATGGTGATGATGATGATGGAGGAGGAGGAGGAGGAGAAGAGAAGGAAGAGGAAGAGGAGGAGGAATAAGAACAAGAGAATGGAGAAGAACATGAAGGAGGAGGAAGAGGAGGAGGAGGAAGGAGAAGGACAGGAAGGAGAAGGAGAGGAGGAGGAAGAAGAGAACAATGAGGAAGAGGAGGAGTAGAAGAAGGAAGGGGAGGAGGAAGATGATGAGGAGAGGGAGGAAGAGAAGAAGAGTAGGAGGACAAAGAATAGGAGGAGGAGGAAGGAGAAGGAGAAGGAGAGGAGGAGGAAGGAGAAGGAGATGTGGAGGAGGAAGAAGAAGGAGAAAAAGAGGAGGAAGAAGGAGAAGGAGAAGAAGAGGAGGAAGAAGGAGAAGGAGAATAAGAGAAGGAGGAAGGAGGAGGAGGAGGAAGGAGAAGGAGAAGGAGAGGAAGGAGAAGGAGAGGAGGAGGAAGGAAAAGGAGAAGAAGAGAAGGAGGAAGGAGGAGGAGGAGGAAGGAGAAGGAGAAGGAGAGGAAGGAGAAGGAGAGGAGGAGGAAGGAGAAGAAGAGGAGGAAGAAGGAGAAGGAGAATAAGAGGAGGAGGAAGGAGGAGGAGGAGGAGACTCTGAACAGAAGGGACGACTGGAGAGCTGTGCGCAGAACATATACGGCTGCACCTTACAATATCACAGAAAGCTCATCACCAACACCATGGCACTGAAGCACAAGCTGGCTTCTTGCTGTCATTCTCACTAATTCTACACACTGCCCCAGTTTGCAGGATGAGCTTCCATCCTTAGGCACCCTATGATCATATTGAAATTGCCAATATTACTTTTATTAATGAAAAAGCCACGGCTCAGAGAGATGAAATGACTTGTACAGGGTCACACACGAGGAAGTTGAGAAGCCACGGCTGAGAATGGGGTTAGTGCAACCCTCCAGGTGTGCTCTCCGGGGTGAGGGTAACAATTCCGCCGGATTCCCAGACAACAAGACCAGAGGCTGTTTCTTTAGATGTCAAAAGGAAGAGGTGGCAGGAGCCAGAGGGAGTCCGATCAAGGTCTGAGTTTGCATACACTCATGGGCTTATCTCCCAGTGATTGACTACATGATATAAATATTTTCCCTACGACACCAGGATTGGCTGCAGTGACTGTTGAGCCCTCTAAACACTAACTGCAAAGGAAACCTGAAGTAAAATGATAGATAAAATGCCCAGGCTGCAGACAATGAGCACTATTAAACTCCAACTGGAGGCTGACCACCATTATTATTCTGCAGACTCTTTAGAGGCTGGACCTTATTAATAAAGTTATAATTACTCTCCACTTAGGAAACTCCATTCATGAGAAGTTTAATTATCTTAACTTTTATAATATTCCATTTACAAAGCATAAATAAAAATAAATGTGTAAAAATTGCAAACTACTGGGCTGGAGAGGCAGCTCAGCAGTAGAGTAGCTTGCCTGGCATATGTGAGGACCTGGGTTCCATGCCCAGCACCACATATACAACTAATATACAACTAACAAAACAAAGTCAGGTGAAAAAATAAAAGCAACCATCTCTCTGTCTCACTCTCCTTAAAAAATATAGACTACATCAGAATTCTGTCTCTGCCTCTCAAAGCATGTAGGAAATAGTATGCAGCCCGAAAGTGTACTTAAAGTCACCTCCTCAGTCTGAGAGCTGGTTTCGGAAAGTACCTCCTTGGGTTGACCCTGGATGGGAAGAGAAACGGCATGGAATATCACATGCATGTGGAAGATGTGCCCCACTGGGTATCCATGCTGGAATTCAACATGGAATATCAGATGCATGTGGAAGATGTGCCTTGCTGGATAGCCACGCTGGAATTCACTATGGAATATCAGACCCATGTGGAAAATGTGCCTTGATGGACATCCATGCTGGAATTCACTCTGGAATATCAGACCTATGTGGAAGATTTGCCTCGCTGGATATCCATGCTGGAATTCACTATGGAATATCAGACCCGCATGGAAGATGTGCCTTGCTGGATAGCCATGCTGGAATTCATTATGGAATATCAGACCCACATGGAAGATGTGCCTTGGTGGATAGCCATGCTGGAATTCACTATGGTACACATGGGCTGACAAGGAAATTCTGCCACTAATGCTCCCTGCATTGCTCTGGTATTATTGAAGCCAAGTCCTAAACAACATCTTGAGTCAGTCAGCTTTCCATTACTGTAAGAAATACCCGAGGCAACCAACTTAAAAAGCTCTAAGGTTCATTTCAACTCATGGTTTTGGAGGGACTGTTTGGCCCTGGCCTTTGGGTCTGTGGCAAACAAAACATCATAGCAGGGAACACATGGTGCCAGAAAGGTGCTTATGTCAAGGTGACAGAAGCAAAAAGAGAGAACATTAGTGATTAAGGTCTCAATAGCCCCTACAAGGACACATTCCCAATAGCCTAACTTCCTCTTGCCAGGCCCCACCTCTTAAAGGCTCCACCCCTTCCCTAAAACCACTCGGGGCCAAGGCTTTAACTCTGAGCCTTTGGGTGACACTTGCACACCATAGCCCCTCCTGAGCTGCGTTCCAGCACCCAGTGAACAGGAAGCTACGTTCACACTGATCAACAGAAGGCACAAAGAAATGAGAGCCCTGCACTGAAAATTCACTTGCTCAGGCCTTCCCATCCTTCCCACGGGTGTTCACCATGTTTTCTATGATCTATGATTCTAGAAGTCTTACCCAGTCTGGTCAGAAAGAAGCAGTGTCATCAACTAACACACTAGATAACAATTTTGTAAGATAATGTGGTGGATGGAGGAAGCAAAAAATCCAACCAGGACCATACAAAAATACAAGATGTTGCTGGGACAGTGGTGGTGTGTAGTTCCTTCCCTCCGATCACAGATGTATGAAAATTTTACACACAAAATATTTACATTAAGAAAGTAGGAGCCAGGTGTGGTAGCGCACACTTGTAATCCCAGCCACTCAGGAGGTTGAGGCAGGAGGATCGCAAGTTGAAGGCTAGCCTCCACAATTTAGGAAGTCTGTAAGCCATTTAGCCAGACCATGTCTCAAAATAAAAAAAATAATTAGAAGAAAAATGAGCTGGGGATGTGACTCAGTTAAGCCCCTCAGTTCAATGTCTGGCACTGAAATTTAAAAAATGAAATAAAATAAAACAAAGAGAGTAGGAGATGGCTACGGTGGCACATGCCTGTAATCCCAGCTTCCTGGGAGGCTGAGGCAGGAGGATCCTTAGTTCCAGCTAGCCCAAGCAATTTACTAAGACCCTTATCACAAAATTAAAAAAAAGAGATTAGAGATGTAGCTCAATGGTAAAGCACTCCAGGGTTCAAGGAAAGTGGGATGTTGTTAAAACTCTTTGAGATGTCATCATTTCCAAGAACAATCACATGCATAGATATCTCAACAGCATTAAATGTAATGCTGATTACAATTAAATTATGCAAATTCACTCAAGTACAGCACTTGTTAAAAAGCACAATTCCTCACCATTTACATCAAAAGCTAATAATTATAGTGCCTATATATTCCGAATATACCAGAAAGATCATGTGCTGGAGGGGTGGACGAATCATTTATTTAAAACAACTACCTCTTAGGGCAAGAAAACACAAAGTCACATACAAGCAATCAATAGAGGTTAATCATTCCTCATGTGAAATCCAAAATGCTCTTGAATCAAACCAACCTGGTGCTATAAGTAGGAAATTCCACACCTGACCCACAGGATATGTTGTAATGGAAATGCAGGTAGGTGCACGAAACATGTTGTACAAAATTACCTTCAGGCTGTGTGTATAAGGCTTACGGGAAACATAGATTGATTTCATATGCAGACTTAGCTCCCATCCCGAAAGATACCTGCTGATGTGAAGTCAAAAATTCCCAAGTCTGAACATCACCTGAGCTCCACAACCTGAACCCCTCTGTTTCCAATCATTTTGGACGATGGATCTCAACATGGGTATCACTCTTGGTGAGCCCAGCCCTTTATTTTTCTTATGACCTTCATTTTTTTTATTCATTAAAGATAGTCTTACATTTAGGAGGGAATCATTGTCACACAATCAAGAACACATGTATAATGACAGAGCAAGCCAAGGCTGATGACATTCCATGGTTCCCCCCTTGGGTTCCCCATGATTCCATGTTTCCCCGTTTTCAACCCTTGTGTTAATTGGACTTCTCATGGAAGTCAAAGGTTCCGCACTGGGTTGATTTCCCCATACTGCCTCCCTCCAGTCTCCTTGATATCCTTCCTATCCCGCCCCACTCTCTGCCACCCTCCCCCTTTGTACCTCAGCATCCTAGGCCAGGTTCCCCCGTTCGTGTAAAAATTCATACATGCTGAGGTTATTATTAGCTTAGCCATCTATCATACTCTTTCTGATTATATTCTAGCTCCCACAAATGAGAGAAAACATTTGGCCCTTGAGTCTCTGAGTTTGGGATACTTCATTCAGCATAATTTTTCCCATCTCCATCCATTTGGCTGCAAATGCCATGATAACGTTCTCTCTAATGGCTGTGTAGTATTCCGTTGTATATACGTACACCACAGTTTTTAATCCACTCGTCTGGTGAGGGGCATCTGAGTTGGTTCCATAGTCTAGCTATAGTAAATTGAGCTGCTATGAACCTTGATGAAGTCATATCTCTATAATATGCCAATTCTACCTCTTTTGGGAAAATACGCAGGAGTGGGATAGCTGGGTCTTAAGGTGGTTCCCGTCCTAATTTTTTGAGGATTCTCCACACCGCTTTCCAGCGTGGAGCCCAGCGTATCTTGACACGGGATTCTTTCCTAAGTAATGATTTATAACCACTCCCTGTTCTAAAGTCCATCTTCCACTGAGCCACATGATTATTCAAACACACTTTTAGCTTGGCCCTGATGCATTTCTTGACTTAGGCGTAGCCAAATGGCTTAGATGGGTCCAAACTGATGAAAAATGAATGGACACAAATAACCGAGCCATCATGTACCTGATGGTGTAGCAGGACGTTCCAAAAGGAACCAAGCTTGGGTTCAAGACTTGGCTCTGTTCTCTATGGAGAGAGGACCTGCACCTGTGCTGGGCACGGTGGGGCTGACTCCGGCCCTGACATTAAAGATAGGTGGCATCATTAGAGACCTAGAGGCAGGCCAGCTTTCTCCCCACAGACCACCAGTAGAGACGATGAGGTCTCCTGGAAATTCAGTGAAACATTGAGCGTCCCAAGGAACTGGAGTGGCCTGCAGATGTTACCCCATTATGCAATAGGAGAAAGAGCCGCTGCAAAGAGACACAGGGCCATTTCTATGCAGCCGGACTTTCTCCAAGGCAGCAGGGCCAACCCATGGAGGAAACTGTGGGTGAGTGAGGTCGGAGGATTGGGAGATCCTCCGCCAGATGCGGCCCACTGTGCACGCTCTGTAAAAGAGCTTGTCCTTCCTGGGGCCTGACCTAATCTGCTGACCTCTTGCAAGCGACACGGCTACGCTCCAGCTGCAGTCCCTCAAGAAGCCATGGCTATGAGGACAACTGCTCATTGTGTCCATGGGCCAAGCAGTCCTCAGTAGTCTGCAAGAGAGAAATGTGGCCCAGGACCTTCAGCAGCAAGTTAAGAGGGACCCCATTCCCATAGTCATGGGAAACTGAAGTCTGCCAACATCTACTGAACTTGGACGCTGACCCTCAGATGAGGAAGAAATCTGATTGACGCCTTGATTTCCATCTAGTGAGTCCATGGCTCACAGGGACTCCGGATACACAGGGGACGGGAGGTCACCCGTGGGTGTCGTTGCAAGCCACCTTGTCTTAACAATAGAAACTGAAAATATTAACGCCAATGCTTTTCTCTGCAAAGCCAGAGAATCCCTGGGCTAGGGGTATTTGGTTTATAAGTGCGTTTGCACGGTGCACCTACATATACATTTAAATCTGAGCTAATCTATATCCTAATTCCTTACTTTTCACTACTTGTTTAAGGAAAAAACATTCTTATTATGTTAAATCTTGGAATAGGGAAGAATATTATAAGGAAGGAAAGAAGAGAGGGAGGGAAGGAAGGGAAGCAGAAAGGATAGAAAGAGCAATGAAAAATCAGCAGAAAAGACAAATCAATAGGGAAAAATATTTGACCTCCTAATATTTTAGAAATGTCAAGACAAGTTGAACGAGAAAAGAATGACTAACTACTATAAACATACCCTATGTCTCACCTCGTTAGGATTCCAAATTTTTGAATTAAAAAGCAAGAGGGAAATATTATTTTTAGCTCAACTTGGCAAATGATGAGACAGAGATTCTTGCTCTCCGGTTGTAAAAATGCAAACTCGGCAGAGTCTCTGGAACACGTTTGACAGGGGATATCCAGAACCTCAAATTTTTCACTTTTTTGGTCTTGGTGTTTCATTTTCTAGGGATTTATTCTATGTTGAGAGAGACACTGTGAATTTTTAATGCCATTTATCAATATATTCCTACGCATGTTAGTCAGAAAATTTATTTAACCTTTCCCCCTTTTCCAAATGTGGGAAACATTTAAATGAATTACACAATCGAATACTATGCAGCCTTTAAAACTCTCGATTTGGGAAGGATATTTTATTATGCGAAGAGCTTCGTGGCATAATTTTAGGGTGGGAGAGTTAGCACCCATAGTTATATGAAGCTAAATGATCACAGTTTTTAATGTTATATGGATATGTGCTTTTGATCTGTGTACATATGCATCTAAAGCAAGATGACGTGACTTTATGTGCCATTCCTTCGGGGACAGCTGGACCACCAATGGTTATTTTGAGATTTTTTTTATACATTTCTTGTATTTATTTAATTTTCTACTTATTTTTAAAATCAGAGGAAAAAAGACAGCAAGGTGCAAATTAGTTTTATTGTATTCCCACTGATGAGAAGGTTAGCCTTACAAGGCTCTTCAAATAGGATAATTTGTAGTAAGAGGAAGGAAAAGAAAATGAACCTGGGCTTCAAGTTGGCTTCAAGAGGCCGTAATTGAGACAACTTCAATCTGAGCCGCTCTTGCACGGCTGTGCACTGGCCCTTGTCAGATAATGAGGGGGAAAACCAGGTTCCCGTATTTAGAGGAATTTGTTGAATCCTGATTCTTTTTGCACGCACATGGCCTCACACAGAGAAGTGAAATAATGCACATTTCTAATCTCTTCTGCAGTACGAAGAGGCTGTGATTAGAATGGAACCACGGCCAACGTGCCATCCTTCTAAAGGTCCAGCACCTGGCATGCTGGGACCCTTTTCCTAGCTAACAAACTGATTTCCTTAACTGCCTAGGTACTTGACTGAAATAGCGAGGCACACCCAAAGTCGAGGGATGGATTGAAATGAAGAGCTCTCTGAGGTCCGGAGGAGGAACTCAACCAGTGAGCACCAGGATGGCACAGCGCCATTCCAGGAGGTGACAAGCCCTTACCCTGACGAGGTGAGGATCTGCAGTCTTACCCGTTCCCTCATTCCATCACACACATTTCCCGGTCCCTGACACTCGCCCAGCAGGGCAACAAGCCCTGAAGTCTATGCTCAGAGAGATTTAGGAAACCTGCCGTGTAGACCCCTGCCGAGCAGGCTCCTGCCCACACTGTCTACCACACCCATGAGGGTCTACGTGACTCCCCAGTGGATGGATTACGATGGAGAACGTGTTTGAGCAACAGACGGGGTGCCATGAAAGAACGCCCAGCCCTGCCCACACCACAGCCAGGAAGGACAGTGGGTACAAGTGAGGTGCTTGTCCATCCGGGAGGAGCCTGCTCATGTCGCTCGCTCGGCAGTTACACTGGGCTTTCATGGAACAGCACCTCTGTCATCAAAGCCAAGGTGTCTCAGAGGCACAGCCGAAGAGCAAATGCAGAATTAGTGTGGGTTTTTATGTAGAGAACATTTCTGGACGCCTTACTGTCGACTCAGGTGACTTAATCACAAGTATGCTCCTTCCAGAACATTCTGAATATGGACACCATGAGGGTGCAGAAACAGTCTGCTATGCTACTCTACCTACCTACTTAACTACCTACATGCTTATCTATATACCTACCTACTTACCTATCTACTTAACTACCTATATACCTTCCTACCTACTTAACTACCTACCTACCTGCCTACCTACCTACTTAACTACTTACATACTTATCTATATACCTACCTACTTACCTATCTACTTAACTACCTACCTACCTGCCTACCTACCTACCTACCTACCTACCTACTTAACTACTTACATACTTATCTATATACCTACCTACTTACCTATCTACTTAACTACCTGCCTACAAAACTACCTACCTACGTGCCTACCTACCTACCTACTTAACTACCTATATACTTACCTATATACCTATCTACCTACCTATCTACTCAACTACCTATATACTTTCCTACCTACCTACTTAACTACCTACCTACTTAACTACCTACAAACTTACCTACTTACCTACCTACTTAACTACCTACATACCTATCTATACACCTATGTACCTCTATCTTTTACTTACATCTATCTGTCCAGGAAGTCACCTATAATTTATTTGCCAACCTCCCTTCCTACTTACTTATCATCTGCTTAAACCTATCTAACCACCTAGTCATCCATCTATCTATCTGTCTGTCTGTATGTCTATTTGTCTATATCTGTATGTATCTATCCATCCATCCATCCATCAACCTATCTACCAACCCACCTATCATCTATTTACCCCTGTCTAACCACCTGGTCATCTACCTATCCATCCATCCATGTATCCATCAATTTACCTACCTACCTATCATCTGCTTAAATCTATATATACATCTAGTCACCTATGTACCTATGTACCTATCATTTACTTAAATCTATGTAACTACACAGCTAGCTAGCTAACTATCATCTATTCATACATGTATCTTATCTGTTTCTGTATGTCAATACATTCACCCACTTACTCACCTACCCACCTGTTTATTCAAGGTATGTACACATGCACCCATCTATTCAATTAGATACCTACCTACCTACATACCTATTTATTAATCTATTCTATTTACCTGTCTATTGGTCTACTCACCCACCCACTTACCTACCTATTCATTTATTTCATTTGGCTGTCATCTATCGACTGCCTATATACCTACTTGTTTATTTGATGGATCTATCAAAATATCTACCTATGTATCTATTAATCCATTGACTCTATCTATACCTCTGTCTGCCCATCCATTCACTCACATACCTACCTATTCATTTGATGGATCTATCCATGTATCTACGTTTATATTGATTAATCATCGCTCTTGCAGCTATCTAACATCAATCATAAATGTATCCATAACTAGTCTATGGCTTTACATATGGCTTGATTGAAATTGCAGGTGGTAACCCTGAGTAAACATGGAATGGCAATTTCTGTCATGGAACATGGGTGGTTGTAGAAAAGAGGCCGAATCGTTGAGAAAAAAAAAGCAGAGAGAGAATTCAAGAGTTGCTGTGCTGTGGAGGAGTGTGTCCAATGAGGCCACAACACCCCGGAGCCACAGGTCTTGGTGTGAAAGCCCAGAGTCTCTAAGCTAAGGAAGTGCATTGGCCAAGTCACCATATTTGTTCTTGCACACTGATCCCCATCTTCCCATAAGCACCCAAAGTTGATCTTGGTTCCTCCTCCTACTATGTCCATGCGTGGTCCAACAAGCATCTGAACACGGCAGCAGAAAGAAGGACCATGCCATGATCCCCAGTTCTGCTTCTTGAAATGAGGAAGTGAGGTTGTTAATCCCGTCAACAAGGCGGAGAAAGCTAAAGTCTGTTTTTATGTCACAGACAGTGAAATAGGATACGAGATTTGGGGGTACAGAGTTATGTACGCATTTTCAAAATTTATGGCAAGTCCAGTAAACATTTTTTCTTAAGAGAATTACAGCATAGTTATTAAGGATATTGTGATGTTATAAAAGAGTAATGTTAACAAAAATATTAGCTAAATAATAGTTTCAAGGGACCAAGAAGAAAACTGGAGATGGGAAACTCTAACATTCTTAAAGAGGAGGACAAAGAATAACTTTTACAATAAAGCAGACAACACTATTATAAAAAAGTCAAGTCCACAGAGTTCTCTAATTCTACAAATGCATGGTTTCTGAAGTAAAATCAAGATGATTTTAAGTGATTGTGATATTCAGTGTTATTAAATGTGCTTAACACACTTGTCCTTCACATTGGTATGGTAATGTCTCCAAATCTGAGGCTGGTGCTAGGCAACTACCTATTTCCAGCAAGAGAAATATCCTTTAAAAATAAATTTATTCTGGAGTCAAAGGTGTGTTCTCGGAATGATTAGTTTAATGCTCATTTTAATTTGTTTTTATCTTTCGGTATTGGAAACTGAGCCCTGGTCTACTCTATCATCATGGGGCTATACCCCTAGGCATTTTATTTATTTATTTGTTTGTTTGTTAGAGAGGTGTGTGTGTGAGAGAGAGTTGGTTTTATTTTTATCTGGCTTCATTTTTTTCATTCACTTAGTTGCGTATGTGGTGCTGCAGATGAAATCCAGGTCCTCGCACCTGCCAGGCAAGCACTCCAACCTCTGAGCAACCTCTCTGGCTTGACTCCCTGGCCATTTTTAATTTTCATTTTGAGACAGGGTCTCATGAAGTTGTGACGGCTGGCCTAGAACTTGTGATCCTCCTGCTTCAGGCTCTCAAGTAGCTGGGATGATAGGTACCTAGTTGGTGCACATTTTTAAAAGCAAAGAACATCACTGATGTCTGATTATTTATTGTACAGATACACAAACTACGGACTCATTCAACCATCACTTGAATAATTAGAAATTCAAAATAACTTAAACTCAACTGAGTTTCCATTCACCTCATGGGAAGCGATGATTAAATATGCATGGAAAATCCCCACGGGTTCTAGAAACAAATGGAAAATATCTAAGGACTCCTGGAAACTAAAACTGGTCATTAAATTTAGAACACAAAAGGTAACACCTAAGTATTAAATCACAAAATGGAAGATTTTGAAAGCATATTATTAAATGGTAAATTTCCATTACCTCATGAAAGTCACAGTTTGTTTTAATAAAAAAGTAGTGATATAAAATGGTAGAAGTTTGAAAAATTATGGTACCAACTATAACAATGGATGATTATTTTAAAGCTAGAAGACTGTGCTCCCAAATTACAAAATCAATCTAACATGAGACATTTTATTACTGCCCTCCAGCATTTTATACTAAAATATGCTGAATTATTGGAAGTTGTGGTGTGGATGGATCACTTCCTAATTAACTTCAAATAATGTATTTTATACTTGAAAATTATATTGCAGATCCACTCCTAACAGGGAGGTTTTGCACAGAACTTTCCAAGGTGTACTGCTAAAATGGAGAAATTCCACTGGAATCCTAAAAGGATTCCACAGGATTTTCCATAGAGTGCTAGCTACAGTGCATGATTTAATATGAACTTTATGTGCAAATAAAATATCATAAACACAATATCTCACATGCAGGATTAATTAGGGAGATGCTGCACTTCTTAAATGTCTGTCATTAAGACTACTGAAGAACACACAGGGGACTACGGCAGGAAAAGAAATTGTCACTGCTGCTCGGCCTCAGAGAGTTGTTCCTCCATCTGCAATCCTAGCTAGCTTAATTGGAAGTGGTCTTTCACGTGCACTAGACTTCACCATATTTGAGGATGTGAACTCAACATACAATACGAAAGTTTGGGAAATTGTATTTTTATTTTTGCAGTATAGTTTTTTTTATGTGGCTGGAATGCAAGGAATGCAACTTAATATCCACCAGAGTCAGGGGCAGGATTAGGGGTGGGTCTTGAGAAGATCCCCTGGATTCTGGTGGTACAGGAGAGGACTTGCAGGACACAAAGAGCCCAGTAGAGGTGGATATGCTGGATACCTGAGAGATGGACACAGCTCATTCCCAGCATCCAAGGCTGGAGAGAAAAACGCACAGTCTAGAGACTGCAGAGGACTGAATGGAAGAGGACCTTGGATCTTATGCGGTAAAGACCTTTGCTTCCAACAACAACTTCTTCCACAGAATCCATGTGTCTCTTGGTCATTGCTCTTGGTGACATCATGAATCACAGCTAGACAGTGTAGGAGACCAGAATGTGTCACCCCAAAATACGCTTCCTGGGCATAGGATCATTCTAAGAAGGCCCAGGAGAAGCCCAGAACACAGTAGAAGCTACTCTTTTGCAAGGAAATTTGACATGCATGAAGGAAAAGAGTCTTATCAGTGAAGAAGGCACTCACAGAAATATGCACCACGCAGTGTAAACACTGTTCTCTACAGTTTCCCTCCTTACCTCCTGTATCTGGACTTGCCCACACCCTTCTCTCCTTAATTCAGGGGTCAATGGCTTTTAATTCTCAAACAAAGCTCCCTTTCTGAGATTTACTAATGTTTCCCTGGCAATCTCCTGTGTACACTTGATGTACACATGCTAATGAACTTCAGAGGTTTTTCCAATATTAATCTGTTTGCTTACAATGGTGTGTCCTAGTTAGAACTCAGAAAGTCTACGGGAAAATTATTTTTTCCCTTCCTCCCTCCCTTCCTTCCTTCCTTCCTTCCTTCTTTTCTTCCTTCCTTCCTTCCTTCCGTCCTTTCCTCCCTCCCTACTTCCTTTCTACTCCTGCCTCTCAGTATATAGATGTTTTTGAATGTCCATATATGTTGTTTTAGATATGAGGTGTACTTCAAGTGCTCATGTGTGAGACAATGCAAGAATGTTCAGAGGTGAAATGATATTATGAGAGCTATGGACTGATCTGTGGATTAATCCATTTGAATGGATTAAATGGGTCATAACTGTGGGCAGGTGGGGTGTGGCTGGAGGAGGAGGTCACAGGGCTGTGTCTTTGGGGTTTATATTGTGTCCCTGTTGAGCAGAGCTCTCTCTGCTTCCTGGTGCCAGGTCCTGAGCTGCTCTCCTCCTCCACACCCTTCCACCATGATGTTCTCCTCACCTTGGATCAGAGCTATGGAGTTGGCCAACCACAGACTGAGCTTCTGCAACCATGAGCCCCAAATAAACTTTTCCTCCTCTAAAATTGTTCTTGTTAGGTTTTTTGATCACAGCAGTAAAAAAGTTGACTAATACTATACACATACACATGTATACATACGCACACATGCCATATTTTTTCTACATCATTGCAGCATAAGATGATAAGAGATGCACTTGGATTAGGACATCATGATTTTTATTGTTTCATTTCATTGTTGTGTTGGGAATGGAGCCTGGGGCTGCTACACCCCAGAGTCCAATTTTTATACCAAGACTCACAGGTTAGGATGCTTCCCTCCCAAATCGCAACAGGAGACTCCCAAAATGAGGACATTCCCTTTGGTAACCGTGTTACCACGATCAGCCACATAAGATGAACATGGACTCCGTTAGCTCAACTCCCAGTCAGTCCCCAATGGTACCATTTTTTTTTCCCAGTCCATGTTTCATTCAAAGTTCAGGTACGGGGCTGGAGTAGTGGCTCGTTGGTTATGGTGCTTGCCTGGCATGCTCAAGGACGCAGGTTCCAACCCCAGCACCAAGTACACAACGGAGTGTCAGAGCAACAAAAGCCACAAGAAAAAGTAAACTAAAAAAAAAAATAGATTCTCTATCTCTGTCTTACAGTCCGTCTCTCTTAAAAAATCAGGTATAACTTGTATTTCTCAGGTCTTTTAAAATCTAGAACAACTCTGAAGGTAGTCTTTGCAAAACTGCCAACACGGACTTTCTTGGAAGACTCTGGGTCAGCTCCCTTGAGATCATGTGCTATGTTAGGTGTGGGTCTCCTGCTTACCGGTGATGAGACTCAAGCTGAAAACAATCTTGCATAGGTAATGAAAAATTTTAAAAAACCCTGACCATCCCCATGTCTGTTGAAGGAGGCTAAATCCAATGACTACCCACAGATTTCTTGAAATTAGATAACACCTCAAGAAAACTTTACATTTTGTTTTGCCAAAAAACTATATTTTAATAACATTATCATGTGTTAAATCTAGATAGGATGTAATGCTATACAACATAATCCTTTTTTAGAGATATTGTGGGAAGGGGAAGGGAGGGATAAGGGTGGGTAATTGCGGGGCACTCCTGGGGGTAATTGCAATATCCAGAATCTATACACATTGTATATTATTTTGTTAAAAACTTTATGGTTGTTCAAAAATTTTTAAAAATTAAAAAAAAAAACTGGGGAACAAATTAGAAAATCCAGAGACAAGATAAAAGTATTTTCTTGATTATCTCTAAGTCTTCAACCACTTAAGGAGATGGAAAATTATTAATGTGTGGTATTGAAGATCTCTAAATTCCAAATTTTGAGGCATATTAAAATAGCCCATGAGAATGGCTTCATGTTGGGAGGTTATAAGGGGTATTGTTATTAGGTGTTTAGGAGTGGATATTTCAGTCCCCACTGAAAGACTCCCAGTTTATATCCCAACATTAAGAAGGGATAATGAATGCTATATTAGCCTATCATAAATTAATCATGAGCCTTTTCAGCCGCAGACTTTTAATTAGCTGTGGACTCTGTCAACTTTTCAGTGATCTTGCAGCTGAGTCTAAAGAATGTCGATCTCCGTTGTAGACTAAAATGACTCTTATATATATTATATGCACTTCTCTGCAAAATGTACAGTTGTTCTCCACATGGATAAAAGTAAAATCACTTAGCCAGCGTGGAAGGCTTTAAAAAGCTAGGTCAGAAATCAAAGCTGGCTCTTGTCTTATCAATGACTTTAGAAAATGAATTACTCTGAAAAGTTTTTATTTCCAAAACAGAGAAAAGGAACCCGGGATCCTTTTAAGGAGCAAATCAGGAAGTCACAATAGCAACTGAATGTGTTAAGTGGCATTGGAATGAATGCAAGCCGAGGCTTTGAGCTGCACAGGAATGTGCCTTCCAGAAGGAGTCCTCTGCTGTGGGTTTAAATTTAATAGGAAGAAGAAAAGAACTTTAAAAGGTTACGGTCTGTTTGTTCCTTTTAAAGCTTATTCTCAGATTCTTCAAAATAAAAGACCACTGAGTATGGCAGGAGGGAGGAGACTTAAGCCAGCTGGTCCCCCAGAGGCGGGGACTCCCAGCATGAGCCCGAATGAGATCCCGGGGTGAGCTGGAGTTGCGCTGGGCATTTGCAGATGGCTTAGCAGCATCCCGGAACCTACCCAGCAGATGCCCCTGGCACCTTGACCCTATGTTTGTGACAGTGCAATCCATTTCAGATGATACTCACCCTGCTGGAGAAGAAATACCTAACGCAGAGAATCCTGAACCCTAAGCTGTGCTTTGATCATTAAAATCACCCTTTCTTAAGGAGCCATCTCTTAATCACCCATCTCCCTGGCTGACAGGATCATTCTGGCCTTCATCCAACTTTTCCGCTGTCTACGACCCTCCTGGGACCCTATCCTCTTTCTTCATCCCCATTTATACAAGGAGCAAATCAAGACACCATAGAGACTCAGCCTCTTGGTGGGCTGGGACCCCACACTGGGGCTCTCCCACCGCAAGGATGGTTTCCTCCCGCATGCCTCTTCATACAAATTTGAACGGGGCCCCTCTGAAACCATTTGCCTGCTCATTTCTCTGAGCCCTCTGTTAACAGGGGCAGAATGAAACGATCCTGTGGCCAAGGTGGCCCACCATCACGTCACGGGGCTGCGGACTCTATTCAAGGAAAGGCCTGATGACTCGTTTGTATTTCTGCAGTACCCAGCATCTCATGCACGCTAGGCGAGCACTTTACCACTGAGCTAACAACCCCAGCCCTGTTTTCCTGTATGTGTTCAACAGTTCTGGGGATGAACCCAGGGCCTCACATATGCTCTCCACCTGGAGAGTTTGAAAGCTCCGCTGTTTTCCTCTCACTTTGACATTCGCTTCTGCCAGAAAAGTCACTTTCCCTGCAGAAGTGAGTCTGCTCCATCCCAGCGTCAGTGGCAGAGGGAAGTGGTCCTACCTGAACATCACAGGTACCAAGAGCCTTCCCTCTGTACCAGGGGTTTGTCACCTCACTGATTCAACCAGTGTCCCTCCAACGTCCAGGGCATATGTTACACACTTTTAAACTCCGAGCCGTGAATCCCTCCACACTTCCCACATGCACACCAAATTCTTACATACGCTAGACAGTGCCTGCTCCACGCAGCTATATATTGATCCATTTGCCCACACCTATTGGCAAATGCAAGCTTTGTGTGCAAAGTCTTTTCAACAAAAGGCATCATTGGAACACCTCTATCTCCGTATCATCCCTGCACCGTCAGAACACTCCAGAAGCCATTATAAAGTCCAGCTATGTACTGCTAGCTAACGGAGATGACCCTCCGGGTGAGCGAAGCATCTAATGATCAGCTATCCGTACATGGATGCATGCAATTCTCTTACCTGGATGTGGATTTCCGACAGTCTGCAGCGGTTGTCCTATGGAAGGTCTCAACTATCGGAGATCACCATGTGCTAGCGCAGGGGCTCCGCTCTCAGCAGCAATGAGCCAGGGGCATCACGCTCACCCTGCGAATTTGTTCAAAAGAAGGAAAATTATGAACTGCAAAATCGTATGCAGAGAGACTTAAATGAGATCTTCTGTACAGAAGATTCTTCTTCCTCAACAATTCTTTCCACTCTGCCCCTAAGTCACAACTGCCCTCAGGCCTCACCTTATAGCCACTGCCTCCAAGAAGCGCCCACCATGATTATTCCACACAAAAGAGGCTCCATCACTGTTAACCATCAGATCACCTTGTTTCCCCTTGAAAGCAGATTTACATCATACAAATAGGTACTTACTTGACTCACATCATTTTATAATTAACATGGAGTACAGCTGCCATGTTTGATTGGCTCTATATACTGGGTGTGCATTAATATAACATATATAGAGAAAGAGAGACAGATTTATCTATCCATAAATGCATATAGTTTCTAGGTAGATAGAGACATCTAGACAGATCGATGGGTGAATGGAAGAATGGATAAATGAATGGAGGGACAGATGGTTGGATGGATGGATGGATGGATGGATGGACGGATTAAAGGATGGATGGACATACAGATGGATAATTGGAAGGATGGATGGAAGACAGATCAATGGAAGGATGAATAGATTGATAATGGAAGGATGCACAGATACATGAATGGAAGGATGGATGGAAGGATAGATAGATAAATGAATAGAAGGATGGATAGATAGATGATAAATAGGTGAATATAAGGATGGATAAATGAATGGATGGATGGATGATGGATGAATGGAAGGATGAACAGACTGATAATGGAAAGATGGACAGATACATGAGTAGAAGGATGGAAAGATGGATAAATAGATGGGTAAATGGAAGGATGGACAGAAGGACGGATAGATAGATGATAGTGATAGATAAATAGATGAATACAAGGATGGATAAATGAATGGATGGATGGATGATGGATAAATAGAAGGATGGAAGGGTGGATGGATGGATACATAGATGGGTAAATGGAAGGGTAGATGGAAGGATGGATAGATAAATGAATGGAAGGATGGATAGATAGATGATAGTGATAGATAAATAGGTGAATACAAGGATGGATAAATGAATGGATGGATGGATGATGGATGAATAGAAGGATGGAAGGGTGGATGGATGGATAGATAAATAGATGAATGGAAGAATGGATTGATAGATGGATAAAAGAAAGGATGGATAGACATATATCTGAACATTGTCAACATTGATATTTAGTTTCTTCCTGCAGCTGGATAGATATGAACAATAGGGCAATATTACATAAATAATAAACAAATACATCAACATATACATATGTAATAATTTTCAATCACTTTCTTTGTAGAGTCAGGGTTGGAACCCAGAGCCTCATGCATGCTAGTCAAATGCTCCCCCATTGATCTATACCTGCCATTCACCAGATTTAAGGAGAAAGAGTCCAGGAATCATAGCTCACTTTTTTTGTCACATTAAGAGCACACTGGGGATTGAATACAGGTCCTTGTGCATTCTAAGCCCACGAGTTAGCAAGGAGTTTTACCTCCAGCACACATAAACATTTTTCTGCATAGATGTGTGGGTCACAAATCGTGGCCCAGGGACAAATCTATGTGTCACCTGCTTCTGCAGCATGCTCACAATCCGTCATGTTATAGTGCTCAAAAGATAATATTTTGTGAGTTGTGCAATGTACGTGAGATTCACATCTCAGCATTTCTGAAGGAAAGGCATTGGAACATAGCCATGTGCACTCACTGACATCTTATTCGTGACTGTGTTTCAGCTACTGTGTCCAAGTTGGATATTTGTGACAGAGAGTGCTTGACCCAAAAAGTTGGAAATATTTTCTATCTGTCCTTTGCACAAAAAAGTTTTTTGACCTTTGATACAGAGCCCTACACACAAATTGAAAGGGAATTCAGAAGAAAGCCAAGAAAGTGGCTTTGAACTTGAGGAAGAACTCTTTTATTTAAAGACACTCCATGCGTTAAGAGCTGACATTTACACAAAAACAAGCCTATATCTTCAACAATTTATTAATGTGCCAATCTCATGTTTATGCTTTAGAGTATGAAATATAATCCTGCTTACTGAAACATATCCACAAAAGAACACCCTGTTAGAGGAAAGTTATGGCTGTATAATTTTCGTAAATGTGGAACCAGTATCATGGAAGTTAAGATTCCAGTGACAATTTCTTAGGTTCAATCACTATCCCAGAAACGTTATCCTCCCCTGCCCAGAGATGACATTTGAAACGGTAATCCATCTTCCAGGAGGGCTTTTCACGTTAGGTTCTCGTACAAATGGAATTGTGTGCTGTCGACATTGATCCTCACCCTCTTGCTGCAGGAAGGAGAAGGCAGCTGGGTAGGGTCCTATCTTCAGCCCATGAACCATAAGATCACTTGGCAACACTACGATCAAATGGATGTACGTTTGAACAATAGGGTATCGCGAATTTGTTCAGCAAGGGACATTCAAATAGCATTTTCCCTTTCTTTTGCCCACACCTTTTGGTTCCAGAAATGATTTTAAGATACCTGCATGAGCCATGCCCCATCCTTTGTGCTCCCTATGCTCAGTGACGGATGAAGAAGAAGAAACACATTTAAAGGGATTAAGTCACAGTGCCTGGCACAGTGGGGTTGCCACTAAGAGCCGAAAATCACAGAATAAGAGCAGCACAATGGAAAATCTCAAGTTCTACGGTCACAGGATATTTTTCAAAACAGTGTTATTAGAGGGGCTCTCTTCCCAGGGTAATTTTGCCCCACAGGGGACATTAGACAAATGTCTACAAACGTTGAGTTGTCACTGCAGGGTGAGTGCTAATAGCACCCACTGCGTAGAGGCCAAAGATGTTGCTAAATATCTGCTAATACAAAGAAGTCACCCCCACAAAGAATCATCCCGCCGAGCCCTCAGCAAACAATGATCCAGTCCCAAATGTGCACAGTGCCAAGACTGAGTGACTCTGCCTTAGACCGGTGAGCTAATATTCAGTAAGGCATGTAAGCATGGACACAGGCAAACAAACTGGGGACAGGTGCAGAGAGGTTGGCATCCACTTATTCAAATAACGACATGAAGTGACTATTTATGGTGGTTCTTCTGAAAATCTATATCAAGTTATAAGAAAATGAGACCCTTGAGGTAGAATATATAATCCAAACCAAATCAGAAGACTGAAGACCACCAACTATTTCCATAGCAAGTACACTGGAAGAGTTAATAAAAGTAATCTCAGAGCACAGAAGAGGATGGACGCAGGTTTTATGCAAATGGTACTCATTTTTATACAGGGGCCTTGAGTGTCCTTGAGTTTTGGTATCTGCAGGGAGTGTAGGAACCAATTTCCAGTTCATCTGGGATTGATGAATTTTCAAACTTGGATGGTCTAAGGCAAACTGGAAGGAGGCCGGTGCCCTGTTTCCCCATGAAAGCTTCCAGAACACTTCCCTGTGAAAGTGAGCCCTAAGAACACCGTGTGAATATACAGAAGACTGTAGAAAAATATTTGAAAAAGGAAATGGAAACATTGGAGAACAGCTGTGGAGGGTGAGTGGGGCGAGCCAAGATCTCAGGTGAGGGTGCAGAGCTTCCTCCCGCGTCACTGGTCCTCTTGATGTCCAGACAATGAGTGAAGAATGGCTCCAGAGTCTATCTTTGTAAAGTGTCCTTTGCCAAACAAAACTGCCTCTCATACCCAATGACAATGGCTGGTCTTAAAGCCTGTCTCTCTCTTGTCTCAAGGTGGGACCAATCTGAGGGAGTTTCCCAGTTCCTGGGAGGCCTCTGCAGTGGGCTGTGGTCCTTGCCAGACCATAATAACAGCTCAAGTCCCATTTGACACATCCATCATCCCTTACTCTCCTGCACGTGTTGATCCCAAGAATGTTCCCCACAAAACCCCCCACACAGATCCCATCATAATCCATTTCCTGGACTCAACCTAAGAATCTGTGATTACATAAAAACATTAGTCCTGAATATGAACAGAATGTGGATTCAACAGTCTCCTTTCACCATTATGCTACAATCCTAGAGAAATCCCAACAAAGGCTGATGGGATGGAAGTCCTCAAGGTCAGGTTGAAAGTCCATGGATAGGGACTGGAGTAGCGAGCGGCTCAGAGGTTGGAGCACTTGCCTGGTATCCATGAGGATCTGGGTTCAAACCCCAGCACCACATACACAACTAAGTGTGGGAGAAACCAAGGCCAGATGGAAATACAATAAAATTGACTCTCTCTGTCATTCCTTCCCTCTCTCTCTCTCTCTCTTTCTCTCTCTCAGAAGAAGATGATGATGAAGGAGGAGGAAGAGAATAAGGGCGAGGAGGAGGAGGAGAATAGGAATAAAAATAAGAAGGTGGAGGAGGAGGATGAGAAGGAGATGGAGAAGGAAAAGAAGAGGCCAAGGGTCACTCGATGCCTTGGGCAAGTACAAGACTGAGTTAGGGATTGGAAGACGTGAACATGCATGATGATGGAAATATGATCATTCCACAAATATAAATTTATGGAGTAGTCCAATGACCAGAATTTCAATGTATTTGCTATGTAGTGATAAACATAACAGCAGTGGTGTTTCAGATGCAACTGTAAACAAGTCCCACAGAACAGGGGTCACCAACGATGGCCTCACTGTGCTTTTGTCAATACAGCTATATTAGAACACACCGTTGTCCGTTCCTCGACATACGGCCTATGGGAACTTCCATACCACTGCCAAATTGATTGCTGATGATCTATGAATCTGAAACTCTGTGCCACATTGCCCTGCACAGACACTGTCGTCCACTCTTGACCTAGTTAAAAAGATCTAGTGTTGCAATGTCCTATTTTTGAGGCCAACAATTATCTACTAATGGAAAAAGTCTTTGGAAGTGTTGTTTTTCATGCTACCATTTTGTCCCTGGAAAACAAAGTCCCTGAACAGCATTGCGTGGTCAAATATCACATGATGAAAGAGACATGCTGGCCCAGATGCCATCTCTTCTCAAAGGTACCAGGGATAACAGGTCAGGAACATATGCACATAACAGGTATGTATCAAGGCATTTCTGTTCTCTTGAATTGGCCAGCTGATGTATTACTTAGAGAAAGCAGACAGGTCTATCATTGCACAATATGAAATACCAGTGTATTACAGCATAAATGCACTTTAATGAAATATTATACCACATGACATCTGCAAGCATTCCACATTCAAACATCTCTGCAGACACATAAATGTGTTTGACCACTGAATCCTGCTGAGATACAGCAAGGTCACACCATCTTTCCAAAACCACCTGGCTCTCAGGGTTTTACACAACAAATTGTGGATGTTTGTCAATATTCAAGAAACACCAAAAGCTCACACTGCCCAGGGCTGTGGAGAAAAGGTGAAGTTCCTGAAGAGGAGTGTCAAGGGGCCATGATGTCTGAAGAACTTCTGGAATTCTCTGACGCAGTAGCGTAGAGTTCCTCATTCACACAGCCCCTTTTCTCGGGGAGCAGTATGAATTGGCAATGTAAAATGGGAGAGAGGTAATCCCATGTGGCAGCTCCCTGTTCCACGTCATGGAGACTTGATCTTGCTGCACGGACAGGTTTCCTTCAAAGCCACAGCGGAACGTGCTGGGGTTTTAGGGCATGAGCCTAACTATAAAATAGCACTGAGGCCCGTACAGAGCTGAATTCAAGTTTATGGCACAAAACAAATGGCGTAACCACGATAATTATGTTGACCCCATGGGGAAAAGAAGACCAATCACGCAATTTCCTCTGCTGCTCTCCCTCATCCCAGCCACAGTCTGACATATGCCAACGGATTCTCTTGCTTAGTAACTAATGCCATTCTTTGAATTCCTCACGATGGGACAGCTGGTAACTGCCTTAGATTTAATCTAAGAGTACTACCATCTTCAAAGCATCAATGGAGATTAGATATTTAAAAAAATGAAAGGCTCGTGGTATTTTTTGATCCTTCTCATTGCGACGAAGCATATGGACGTGTGTCCATTTGCAACCCTCCCATTGATGATGTGACTGCTGTCCCCTGGCATCAATTCTGTATACCATAGGAAGCAGGTGAACCCGACATCTGGCATTAGCACACTGACAGTCCACACCTCCATCTGGCGATGAAGTTGTGTGTGGTCGTTCCCCTCTTACTTTTAGCTTTGGGGGATTTGCACTTTGTCTTCCTACATTAGCCATGTTTCTCCCCATGCCTACCATATTCTCCTATTTCCAATGTCCACCAGGCTGTGCATAGAAGCAGACAGAGGAAGATCTTCCTGAATGATCAATGGGTTTATTGCTTAAGTTCAATGCAGGGTGAGTTTTGGATATTCCTTCTGGGGCACTGGGGAAAAAATCCTATGATTAAAGTTTAACACAGACTTAGAAGTGAACAGTTGTGAAACAGTATTTCTGGTAAATGTCAAACTGTATTAAAACCACAAGCATTAAAAAAAAGAAAACCAGGTGACACAGTCTCTCTCTGCTTGCTGGCCCTCTTTGGCCTTCTCCGGCTCCTAGACATGTTGCTCTAATCGGCATCTGTCGAAATGTGCCATTGTCCCTGTGGACGCTCATATCATTGCTGGGAATCCTCCCTGGGTCTCATTTCCTCTTCTCCTAAGGACGCCATTCACATTGGGTTGTAGACTATCCCACGCCAGTGTGACCTCATCTCAAATTTGGTAATTGCATCTGTTACATACTGAATACTCTTTACCCTGTCCAAAACACATGTTGAAATTTAATCGTCATTATGAGATATTAGGAGGTGCGGACCAGGTGGAAACTTTGAAAGGCATTAGGCTCTGCCCTCATGAGTGATTAATCCATTCCTCCAATTAATGGATTAACGGATGAATGCCTTTGTGGGTTCTCTCAGGATTTGGATCTGCCATCAGAGCCAGCTTGGCTAGGATCCTCACGGGCTCCTTCTCTTCCAGAACGTGTGGCCTGGGATTCTGCCAGCAAGAACGTAAGCCCGGATGCGGACTTCAATCCCGGACTTCTCAAATCAAACTAAACCTCATTTCTTAATAATGTATTCACTCTTTGATTTTGTGTCCCTAGCAACAGAAGTCATACCAGGGCAGGTGCCCACCCTACTCTAGCACAGACTCACTGACCTTTACTAATTACACCTGCAACAGTCTTGTTTCCAAATGGGGTCACATTCTGAGGCTCTGTGAACAACATGATTTTTTTTTTTTTTGCAACAACCCTATTTCCTAATAAGGCCATATTGTGAGGTTCTGTGAAAGAAAATATTTTTTTTTATTGGCCAGGGTGGGGGGGCTCATTATTCGATCCAGGGCACATAGCCTTCTATAAGAACTGACCAGCTCACCCCGCCGACTTGAGTCTGTAAAGGTTGAGCCGCTGGAAGAAACCTGTTGCTAACCCAAGCCCTTCTTCCTGTCCACCTGTGGCTTGACCACCATGTTCAATTCTACTTCTGGTCCATGCAGTGGCCTAAAAGCTATTCCAGAGGCCTGTGCGTACAATGTCAACACAGAGCTGAACCCAAAGCTCACAAATGTGCGAAAGGCCCCATCTTTCCCCTTCCACTCAGTGCTGACCACTGTGCAATGAGCTGCTGACTACACCTGTCCTACAGTGCCCATAGGGAATTGGGTCCAGGATCCCTAGAAGATTCCAAAGCACACGGATTTTTAGGACTCTTTGCAGGCTGGTATTATGTACTGTTGTTCATGGAATAATCACAAGAAATAGGTGCGCAGATATTTAGCACAGACACAACACTGTTGGCTTAACCACATTCTATCCCTAGCAACAATATAAAGGTCTTTTTTTCCAACTATTTTTGAACCTGAGTTGATTGAATTCTTGGATACAGAACTTGTGGCTCTAGAAGGCCAATTTTTTCATTAAAAAACTATTAGGAGGAATAAGTTCTAGTGTTCCATAGCACAGGGGGACACTCACAGATTACAGTTACATTGATATTTCACAAAAACTGGAAGAGGGGAGTTCACAGGATGTATACATAAATAAATAACATTGGGTATGGAAATGCTAATCGTTGTGATTTGACCTCAACATATCGTGTACATATATTGAATGATTGCACTGCACCCCATAAACTTGTGTGATTATCAGGTGTCAATCAAAAAAAACTTGTAAGAAGCCATCAGTGTCTTTACGATCAAGAGATGAACCTACTAAAGCAGACTCAAAAAAAAATCAATAAAAATATAACAAAAGAACAACAATTTTGTTTTATTTTTTAACACCCCTTTTCAGCATTGATGGTTAGGACCATGCTTCAGCCCAGCCTGCCGGGTGAAATTGTGGTTGATGGTCGAGACTAGAGGGTCCTCAGCAAACAACCTGAAACCTGCCCCCTCTCTTCAAGTTGGCATGAGATCCTGCCATGCCAGGTATCTGATGAAGAAATACGGGCACAGGAGGGCCTCTCTGCCATGGCCGAGGGACCACATCACAGATAACTTGGAGAGCTGGACCAGACCTGACTGGGAAACCCACAGGCTTTCACTTCCTGGTTGCAACAACGTCCTCGGGCCCTCTCTCATGACTCCTCCCCAGAGGGCTCCTTAACACAGTGT
The DNA here is from genome assembly GCA_004027875.1 of Aplodontia rufa. Classification (NCBI taxonomy): domain Eukaryota; kingdom Metazoa; phylum Chordata; class Mammalia; order Rodentia; family Aplodontiidae; genus Aplodontia; species Aplodontia rufa. Next base: position 5,084 of record PVKS010016516.1, on the reverse strand, counting down.
CTCTGTTATTCTGCACCTTTAACCGCTTGGCTTGCACTTTCCTTTGTAACCCGGATCTATGGTTTGGATTGGAAGTGTCCCCTTATTCAGTAAAGGTTTGGTCCCCAGCCTGTGACACTTTAGGGGCATCCTGGAACCTCAAGGAGATTGGGTCCAGGGAAAGGGATTCCGTCGCCTGGGGCATGCTCTTGAAGGGTATACTGGGCTTCTCCTCCCTTCTTCTCTCTCTCTCTGCCTCCAGAAGGCCACGGAGAACCGGTGTGCTCCACCATGCCTTGGGCCATGACGCTCTGCCTCACCAAACGCCCAAAGCAGCAGGGCCTGACCTCCACACACTGAGATCTCTGAAGCTGTGAGCCAAAACATACCCGTCCTCCTTTCAGCCAATCAAGCCTGGATTTTCTCAGTTACAGCAACCTAAGACACCAGGTTTTCACAAGGAAACCTTCAACCACTGTATTCTGATTTACCAGGGACCTGACTGTGGCAGAACGGTCTTCATACTCTTAACACTTCTTGCTAAAAATGAGAATATGCTCAACTGAATATGTGCAGAAATTTCACAGCAGAAGCGGTCAAATGGTAGCTTTGCTGTGTCACGGTACGATGGGATGGAATCTGCATCCTTTGAGTTGGAGGCTGGCAGCTCGCCCAACAATTGAGCAGGGCTTCCGTCAAGGGCTTCCAACACCCATCTTAACAGAGCAAGTCTCAGTCACAGCACCCAGAAACACACCTGCAAAGAGAAATGGCCTCCCGCCTCCCCTGCGGGGAACGGGTGGATAACATGTGTCTGGCTGTTGAGGACTGCTTGTTAACATTTTTGAGTGTGGATTTTAAAATGTGATTTAGAGGCAAATTCCTAATTACTTGCCTACAGAGTGAAATTATTAATGTTGGCGAGCTGGGGGAATTTATGTAGCTTGCCAGCTCTCTCAGGTGACAACTTTTATAAATCATCTACCACTTGATTATATCCTGCCCCAGTCCCTATGCATGCACATTTGTTAAATCAAACAGTACTTGAACACTAAGAAGTAATCGCAGGGTGATTGATCTCCATGTTTTCCCAAAGAGCTGAGACGTATATGCAGGTCGGTGCTCTCTGCATATGTATAGGAAAGATCTCTGGTGTTTGAATTCACAACAAAACCATGTTACCTTCTCTCCAGAAAGCAGACTGAAAGAGGAGATAATATCTAGTATATATATATATTTTCAAATTCCAATTAATGTACAATACACAAAAAAATGATGTGTTGACGTAGGCACACACCCATCACCTCAAACACTTATTTTCTCTGCTGACAACATCCGAGCAATTTTTAACAACATAATACAGAAATAGTGGACTCTGGTCACCGTGTTGTGCTGCAGATCTCCTGAGCTTGTTGCTCCAATAATACTGAAACTTTCTAGTCTTTCACCAGCACCTGGCCATCCCCACAAACCTCCATTCTATGCTCTGCATCCATCCATCCCTGCAGCAGAAATTCTGAATCTGTCACAGATGGCCAGTCACGCCCTGCAGGTGCGTCACTAACCTCAGGTACCTTATCACTGTCAAGCAAATAACAAGCGGAAACATGGACACTTCCTATAGCTTCATGACCAGGGTTTTGAGTTCTGATTGGAATCCCTGTGCCCCAAAGGGATAGCCAAGAAATATGGAAGAAACACGTATCCTTATTTACTCTTGCTAATACCCAATTAAGACAAATAACCTTGGTATTTTGTTTACATGGCTTGTGTTAACAGAATTAATTGGTTTACTGCACACCACACACACACACACACACACACACACACACACCTTGTCTCTCCTTTTATTTATGAAATGTTCTGGTCTGGGTCAAGTACGTGCGTGCACCAAAGCAAAAGATGTAGGATAAGAAAGCAGAAAAGACACATGTTCCTGGTAAATCAATATTATTATTTGGGAACCATGTGCTTTATTAATTCTTAAGCACATAAATGGCAAAGTGCAGTGGGCACAGAAGATTTTGACAAAGGTCCATGTGTGCAGTCTACACAGATGGCAACCAAGTGTGTTTGAAAAAGAAGGACCCCCAAAGATGTCCACATCCCAACACCCTGATCCTAAGAATGGCTCCTTCCATGGCAAAAGGGAACATTGCTGCTGCGGATCAATTAAAGATCTGGGGGTGAAGGATTAACTGAGGTCACTCCATGGGGCGAAGACCAAGAGTTCCCAGAGTGGGATAAATTTATTTAAAAAAAAAAAAAGAATTACAAAACACTTTCTGGAAAAGTTTTCTTTGCAGATTTAGTAGAATGGAGATCAACAGAATTTTTGGAGAAAATGAAATGAAGGAGAAGCCAATAATTTCAATAATGCACACCTATAGTGTTCAACATAGGGTCCACCTAGTCTTGGAGATCTACAGGGATCTGGATGGAGCACCATCCATTTGGGGAATCCATTTTTCGATCTTCAATGCCTATTTCTGCCATGTTCCAAAACTGTGTGACCGAGGACACCTTCTCACCAAGGTTCTCAAATCCACTTCTTTTCCAGGCAGCCTTGTTCATGAATGATTAGCAAAACCAATGGAGCAAAGCTGGAGCCTCAAGAACACACCTCCGTCAGACAGAAAATTGTACACCTCGACGCACGGAACTCCGAAAACCACTACACAAGAAACATCTCAGGCAGCGTGTACAAGGTATGTCTGGAATGAAAACACACTTCTCCTTTAGACTTGGATCCCAGCTCCAGATATCTCATTTCACATTCTAATTTTTTAAAAAATTGTATTGAGAGGTTGTGTTGTTGTACAATCATAAATGCATATGTAGTGACAATACAATATTCCCTGATCCTAATCCAGAACTGCCTGGCATCGCCCACACCCCAGTCTCTCGACTCTTCTCTATTTCTCTCTATAACAGATACAAACGTCCCTCTGCCTGTCTATCTATATGATTGTGCATTTTCCAGAAATGGGAATTTAAGAAATCCCAAACCTAAAGCATTTCCAGTTGCAAGCAGTTTGGATCAGGGATACTCAACCTGCATTACCTATTATCATGCTGGTTTTTCTCCATTCCGCTGGACTGCAGGGGCACCTCCTGTCTGATACATCTTAGCCCTGGGTCACTCCTTTCTCAGAATTCCTGGCCAGGAGATAACATCTGTATTTTTTCACATGAACAACTTGAACGTCTAGTTTGCCAAACCCCAAAACACACAGAGAATGATGCGGGTCCTTTACTATTAGAGATTTACAAACCCTAATGACTGGTTCTTCCTGGATTCTATCACTAGTCTCTCCCTAGCCAATCCACCAATCCATCCTATTCCTCACCCTGTGTCAGACCAATATTCTACCTGCAGCTACACGAGGTTTCCAGAAAGAATGGAGCTCTTTACCTTTTAAGCTTGGAGTTGGACACCATGAGCAGCTGATGCCTGAGGCTGAGGTTGCGATCATCAGCAGATCAGACCTCTGTGCCAACTCTGTTATCTGCACGCAAGAGCCCATTATTCATCTTGTGCACAGAGCCTGAGGACCCATGGCATAGTCCCAGAGTCAAATCACTTTGGGTTCCCTCTCTCTCTTAAAAATCATTACTATATCATGCCCTGCGTGTTTCCATACCCAGATTTCCAACTCTTTTTTTAAACTCCAGCATAATTTACCAATACTCAATACATTTCTCAGTCTTTCCCGTGACTGTATCTTTTGAAATAATTGTGCATATGTTTAAGTGACAGCAGCCTGAGATAGAAAAATAATGACAGATGTAGACTTGGTTATAACAAATCGTCCCCTGGGCTCAGGTTCAGGAAAGACTTTGCCTGTGGCAGAGCTGAGCAGTTCTGGGCTCTTCAAGAACGCTAATTATAGGGTCACGGAGCACAGAGATACAAGCTGATAATTATCAATTCCTCAGAGAGCAAAACAGCAAAGTTTATGCATCCTGGTTTCAAAGAAGGATGAGGACACCTGGAAGAATTTGACCTTTTGAATATATTCAAACAGGATGGGAACAGAGCTTTCACAGCAGTGGTAATTAAAATGTTCTATAATGGACTTGGAGTGGTGCTCATGCAACTTGGTGATTTCATAAAAGGCACGGAATTGTAACAGTGGGTGAATTAAATGACATGGAAAAGAGACCTCAGAAAAGATGTAAACAGGTTTTTCACCAAAATTATTGAAAGAAAAACAATGAAACTGAAGGCCATGTAAACATTCTTGTTTTTAGGAATATGACATTTTAAACTAAATGAACAGGTTTATGTTATCCTCTCTCCTTTTTTCCCCTTTTCAGTCAAATGTTCAGTTGTAGAAGGGACTGACTTTTCTCCTGATGGCTCCAGAAATAGATGGTCTTTCATGTTGCACTAGTTTGGAAGAAATCCTATTAAAGTGTGAGGGTAGTATATAACTTCACACGTGGCTATGGTTTGGATAAGAAGCATTCCTTCAAGCTACCATGTTCATGCAGGAGGTGAAAGGACTAGATTCCTAGAGCTGTAACCTCATCAGTGGTTTAATCCCTTTCATGAATTAATAACCTGAATGGAGTAACTGGGTGGTGACTATGGGCAGGGAGCACCTTGTAGAGGAGGGGGGCTCTTGTTCCTCTGGCCCTTCCATCTCCCTCTCTGCTTCCTGGCTCCAGGTCCTGAGCTGCTCTCCTCCTCCACATCCTTCCACCATGATGCTCTCCTCACCTTGGACCTAGAGCTATAGAATTGGCCAACCATGGACTGAGCCTCTGAGCTGTTCTCCTCCTCCACATCCTTCCGCCATGATGCTCTCCTCACCTTGGACCTAGAGCTATGGAATTGGCCAACCATGGACTGAGCCTCTGAGCTGTTCTCCTCCTCCACATCCTTCCACCATGATGCTCTCCCCACCTTGGGCTCAGAGCTATGGAATTCACTGACCATGGACTGAGTCTCTGAGCTGCTCTCCTCCACCACATCCTTCTGTCATAATGCTCTCCTCACCTTGGACCCAGAGCTATGGAATTGGCCAACCATGGACTGAGCCTCTGAGCTGTTCTCCTCCTCCACATCCTTCCGCCATGATGCTCTCCTCACCTTGGAC